>VDFB02047230.1:632635124-632753059 GCA_007258455.2 Sequoia sempervirens | reverse complement strand
ATGTGTTACAGGCACAGGTCCAGGTAGCACAGAGCGAGAGACAAGTGGCTAAGGTAGAGGTACAGTCTCTTCATAGAGAGAGAGAGACAGCGACATCACAGGCATCTAGCTTGCGATGAGAGTGGGATTCAGTCGAGCTGAGATTGCAGGCCTTGTAGAGGGACATAGATGCAACAGTGGCGCAGGGACATGCTGCACAGAGGGAGAGGGATGGGGCAGAGTCATGGATGCAGACATTACAAGGCGAGAGGGATGCAGCCCGGGCTCAGTTACAGAGGGGGTTGGTTGAGGGAGGAGGGCCAGGGACAGATGTGCAGGAGCTGCACACACAGTTACAAGCATTGTAGGCAGAGAGGGATAGAGGCTCAGAGCAGATACAACAGTTGATACTAGCTTAGGAGGCCTGGGTACGGGAGCGGCGGGCTATCATTGCAGATCGAGATTAGTATAGGCATGAGCGGAATGCCTCGAAACTGATAGCTGGACAGAGGGATGAGTTTATGAAGCAGGCAAACTATTGGAGGGGGTATATGAGCAAGTTGTTCCAGATCCAACGCAACGCATGGCATGCTACGTCAGTCAGGCTCCACAGCCACCAGGGCCGTCCCAGTCATTAGGGACACACACTAGGGGATTCAGCGATTACCAACGAACTTCGTCTCCATACGATGATTACCAGGGGACACCCACCCATGAGTACCAGGGGACACCCACTCGTGAGTACCAAGGGACTCCAGCACACAGAGGGCCAGTACCTGATTCTCTGTAGAGGTCACATGTGGGCAGCTCACAGTAGAGCAGGCAGATGCAGGACATTGGTTATTTTTGGCAGATACAGGATGGATGGTTTGTGCATGTCGCTAGAGGGCAGAGGTGATCCACATCTCTGGATTTTGTATCTTATTAGGTGATATATGATGGAGATGTATTGTATTATGACAGGATGTTTATTGTTTTGATTATGCGATGGCCTTTGTTGACATTATGCATGATATTTCTTTTATGTGGCTATATAAGATGATTCATGATGTGGTTTCATATATATACACATGTTTATATGGATGGATGGTCTATGCTTTATGATTATGTTTTATGGATGCACATGTATGTTAATATGATTATGATGATGGATGCATAGTTGTTTATGAAAATGGATAATTATGTATGGTTTATGATGTATGGATGCACATGTTTATGATCTATGTAAATGTTTCTATGATTTATGGTTTATGGATGTATGTGTGGATGGACGATTTATGCGTGTTTATATGATTTTATGTTTTATGGATGCACATGTGGATGGACGATTTATGCATGTTTATATGATTTTATGTTTTATGGATGCACATGTGGATGGACAATTTATGTATGTTTATATGATTTCTAATTTATGGATGCACGTGGATGGACGATTTATGCATGTTTTGATGATGTATGATTTATGATAATGCCCCTAAGTGTCAATAAAGACCGTTATGAGAATGCGGATAGGCGATAGGCGTATGGAAGAGTGCATTTGCCAAAAACAACCATTAATATCTTGAGAGGAAGAGAACCTAAGAGGAAAAAAGAACGAGAGTACTTGCACAATCAAACTCATAAGCGATGGTCATGATGGAAATGAAAGGTGCATGCAAAGTGGTGAAAATGCAGTGAAAATGAGATTTTGCCATCTTTGGAGCATTGATTTTTACTATAGTGTAGGATACTAAGTGCCTTGATATGGAAGACCAAAGCGAATGAGTACTCTACGCATAAAACAAACACAACGAACAAGAAGGTTATCTCAACACCCCGATGTCGCAATGACCTTGGTTGGGCTCGGTGTTGAGATAACCATAAACACAAAAAGTTGTACCAATGTAACACAAGACCTTGGAGATCTCGGTGGGTCTTACGAGGGACAACTGAGAAGACAGCAGTCAAAACAAACAATCAAGGTATGCCCCCAAGTCAGCAGGTCAAAGCACGCCCTGGTATGGTGGACCAAGGCGACTCTGACAAGTGATGGGAAGGAACCCAAAATGATAAACAAAATTCTAAAAGCATCAAGAGATCATAATCAAGACAACAGGTCCTTTGCCATAGGATCAAAGTGATGGATGTGAATGACGGGGTCTGCTAGGAAGGATTCAACCTGTTGAGACCAAAGATGGATGCGAAATTAGGATGACCCAGTTGACACGGGATGTTACCGAGGGACAAGATCTTGTAACACGAGGGAATTTTGTTAACTGAGAACCGGTTAGATGTGGGCATACTTGATGACAGAGCACAAAAGATCGACATAACCTATAGACCTAGGGGCTCGGGGGTCGATCATAGATTAGCCTTGCCTACGTGAAAGCGCAGAGCCCTCGTAGTTCCAGAAAAGACCATGGATAAAGTGAAAAGGAGACAAATGGTAACCGATGATGATGGAAAAATGCCTCGGGGGTGAATCAAATGATCAACCTTGCCTACATGACAACGCAGGGGCAACGTAGTTCGACTGACGGACGCGACAAGATGGGACCTAGGTGAAGACCGACAAGATGGATGATCCTACCCAATAACACGAACACAATAAAGAAGGGAACGAATGGCATAAGCTCAGAGTGGGATACTGAAAAAATCAGGAATGGGGGATAGGCTAGATGGGTCGTTCAATGCTCAATCAATATTTACCAAGCAGCCGGGGATGAGATGGGTGAGGACAATAGTGCGAATGACGGCATAAAATAACTAGGATGTCAGATAGATAATGATTAAGCCCTCTATGGATGACGCCTGTTACCAGGTTTTTACCATCCATACTTATCCAAGGCGCCACCAAGAGGTGGTTTTCACCATAGGACGAATTTATTTCTCTTGACTATTTTTTGGATTTTCCTTATTTATTTATATTTATTTTTTGACTTTTTTGATTTTTTGACTTGGTAGGGTAACCAAGCAGATTTAGGCGTAGAACTTCTTGAGATGCATGATATTGATGGGCTCGTCAAGGGGTTCTCCTTCAAGAGTAGTCAACTGTATGCCCCAGATCCATATTTAGCGGCTATGATATAGGGCCCCAACCAATTCGCCTCAAATTTTCCTTTCTTGTCTCGGTCTTGCTGAGTACACTGGTTCTCTTTAAGGACAAGCTCGCCCACCTGGAATTGTCGAGGACAAACCTTCTTGTTGTAACTATGTTTGAGGCGATTTTGGTATGCTTGCAGGTGATCATAGGCTCTTATTCTTCGTTCATCCAGTAACTCCAGCTGTGCAAGCCGTGCAACACGAGCATCCTCTTCGTTGATAAGGTTCTTCAGGGAGATTCTCAATGATGGAAGTTTAACTTTTATTGGCAAGACGGCTTCAGTACCAAACACCAAAGAGTAGGGGGTGGCGCCTGTCGAGGTGCGGATGGATGTGCGATATGCCCAAAGGGCAGGATGAATATGGAGGTGCCAATCTCGTCCAGTGTTATTAACAACCTTTTTGATAATACAAATAAGGGTTTTGTTGGTCGCTTCTGCTTGACCATTACCCTAGGGGTAATAAGGTGTTGACCAACGGTGCTGGATATGGAAGGTGTCATAGAGGTGTTTCATGGCTTGGTTTTTGAAGGGTTTTCCGTTGTCGGAGAGGATGGTGGACAAGATACCATATCTGCAGAGAATATGGTAAAGGATGAACTTGGAAATTTGAATGTCGGTGATTTATGAAAGGGGCATTGCCTCCACCCACTTGGTGAAATACTCAGTGGCGGTAATTATGAATGTGTGGCCATCAGATGATAGTGGGTAAATCTTGCCAATCAAGTCAAAACCCCATTGAGAAAATGGCCATGGTGCCAGGAGGGGCTGAAGATCTTGTGTTGGGGCGTGGATTAAATCTGCATGTTGTTGGCATGGAAGATAGTTCTTCACAAACTCGCAAGCATCGTGTTCCAATGTAGGCCAATAATATCCAGCTCGTAGGATCCTTTTGGCCAGAGCCATACCATTTGAATGTGCTCCACAAACACTGCCATGTACCTCTGTTAGTGTGGCACGGGCTTTGGTCTCATTTAGACATCTAAGGAGGATTCCATCATACCCGCGACGATAAAGCGTATCACCGACGATGACGTATCGAGAAGAGCGATGAACGAAGGATTTGCGTTGGTTATATGTAAGATCTGGGGGTATAATGTTATCGTGGAGGTAGGTGTAGATGTCTTGGTACCATGGGGAGGTGGGACCCACAATATCACACACCATGTCAGTCTCAGGGGTATCATATGTTGGGATTAAAAGTTGTTCTACAAGAAACTCACATTCTGTTCGGTCTTTGGGCATGTCCAGCAGGGAGCCAATAGTGGCCATCGCATCAGCTGCTTTGTTTCGTACCCTGGGAATTTGTTCAAATTGGATAGAGGTGAAATATTTCTTGAAATAATCCACCATGCGCTTGTAGGGTAACAGCTTATCATCCTTGGTTAGGAACTCATCATTAACTTGTCTAATGACTAGCAAAGAATCACCAAAGACTTTCAATTGGGTTATGTGCTACTATTTTGCAATTTTGAGGCCGGTGAGAAGAGCTTCGTATTCTGCCATATTGTTGGTACATGGGAATGCTATCCTGAATGACTTTGGGATGTAGTCACCTTGAGAGGTAACTAATAAAATTCCTGCCCCTGATCCATTGTGTGTATATGATCCATCAAAATACAGTGTCCACGTGGGGGTCTCATCGACAGAGAAGACTTCTTCATCAGGGAATTCCGTAATCAATGGATGAGTATCAACTATAGGGGCTTCCGCTAACTGATCTACAATTATCTGCCCCTTAATAGCCTTGTGGTCCACATATTCTATATTGAATTCACTGAGGAGCATGACCCACTTAGCCATGTGGCTAGTCAGAGTGGTTCTAGATAACAGATACTTCAATGGATCGATCTTGGCAATTAATTTAACTGGATGGCTAAGCATGTAATGTCGAAGCTTCTGTGTGCTGAAGATGAGTGCAAGGCAGGATTTTTCCATGGGGGAGTAGTTGAGCTCGTAGCCAACCAATGTCTGACTGATGTAGTAGATTGCCCTCTCTTTTGATGACTCATCATGTTGTGCCAACAATGCCCCCAACGCGACTGAAGTGGCAGAGATGTAAAGCAAGAGGGGTTTTTCAAGAATAGGTGGCATCAATATCGGGGGATGGGCTAAATATTCCTTAATTTTATCGAAGCCCATCTGACATTGCTGGTTCCATCGGAAGGTGGAATCTTTTTTTAGAAGGTGAGTGAATGGCTGACACTTATCTGCCAGCTGGGCTATGAACCGACGGATGGACTGCATCTTCCCATGGAGGCTTCTTAACTGTTTGAGATTGCGTGGAGGTGGCATGTCCAGGATAGCTTTTACCTTGGCGGGATCAACCTTAATGCCCCTGTGAGAGACTATGAAACCTAGCAACTTTCCTGAAGTGACCCCAAAGACACACTTTTTTGGATTTAGCTGCAACTTGTAGTGCTCTAACCACTCAAATATCTTCTTCAAGATGGCAGGATGTTCTGCTCGTGTTCTGGATTTTCCTAATAGGTCATCGACATAGTCCTCCATGATGATATGTATGAGGTCATGGAAGATGACCGTCATTTCCCTCTGATACGTTGCCCCTGCATTTTTGAGACCAAAGGGCATAACATTGTAACAGAAAGTGCCCCAAGGAGTTGTGAAGGCGGTCTTGTGTTGGTCCTCAGGTGCGATTCGGATCTAGTTATACCCAGAGAAGCCATCCATAAGGGATAACATCTCATGCCCTGCTGTTAGGTCGACCAACATGTTAATGTTAGGCAGGGGGAAGTCATCTTTTGGGCAAGCTTTGTTAAGATCCCTGAAGTCTGTGCAAACACGAATGTCTTCATTTGGTTTGGCAACTAGTACTATATTGGAGATCCACTCAGAGTAGTCAATCGGTCTGATAAAACCCGCCTCTAGCAACTTCTCCAATTCCTTCTTGACTAACAACATGACTTGCGAAGCTTTTGTTTGACAGGCTTGGTGTCTGGGCGAATTTCCAAGTGATGAACCACCAAGGCAGGGTCTAAGCCTGGCATGTCTGAGTATGACCAAGCAAAGTTAACGATTCCCTCTTGGAGTAGCTGCATGATGACCAGATACTCTTGCTCTGAGAGTGACTTAGCTACATAGGTGACCTTAGGACTTTCAGCAGTTCCCAGATTGACTTCTTGAGTCTCTTCAATCAGAATAGATGATCGGGCAGATAACTGAGTTCCCATAAGGGGAAGATGAACATCTCCATCTTCCAACGCCTCTTTGGGGTTTTTGCCATCAGATGCGTCCTTTATTTTTACTTTTTCAAGGTCAAGAAGTGCCTCAGAGAGGTTTTCACTAGATGACTGCTTGTTACTTTTCTTATTCTTATTTTTGCGACTGGAGTGTTCATCCTCCCCCAATCACATAAGGTTGACATATGTATCCGCAGACATACTCACAGGTGTGCTATTATGTAGGTCCCAATCAATAAGCTCAGGGTGGCAAAGGGATAGGCTAATAGTGCAGACAGATAGGCATTCAAACATAGATGATAGGTCAGTGTGATCGACGTCATCGTACGCACGTATGATGGATTCCTCCTCAGGTATGTCTTCCAATAAGCCCTTGTCCACAGCGACACTATTGGAAGTATTAGACGATGTTTCGGGGCCTTTCTGCTTTCTGTCATACCCAATGCCTATGTTTTTTGGTAGCTGAGACGTATCAACGGGTTGCAACTGCACTTGTTCTTCTTTTCCTAGGCCCCTACCTTGATAGTTATGCTTTTCCACGAACTTTGTTGGCCAGGGGTACTTTTCTTGAAAGTATTCCTTGAGAGGAGTTTCCGGCTGGGGTTCTTCTCGATAGACACATTGGCTTATGTCCTCTTTCGGTGCATCTATCTTGATACTTGGGGATCTGAAAGTGGTGGTAGGGATGTTTTTGCCATGGAAGGTGATAGTCTTATCTTCCTTTGGGGTAGCATGCGAAGGTTGACCATACTCGTGTGGTGATGGTGGCATGGTCGTACATTAAGAGCAGTATGCATTTCATACTCGCCACACCCTTTGTCAATGATCTGGACTTTAGTGACTGTAGGCTCAGTGGTGGAGGATGGAGTGGTTTTTGCAGTGGAGAGCAGATTAGCGGATGATGACTGGGATGCCCCCATTTCAACCCTAGGACAATAATGTAAATGGGGAAATGATGCTTCTAAAGCACGGCAGTATTCAAATGGTTGGGGGTCGACATAGATGGTGACCTCTTGTCCATTGACTGGGAATTTGAGGCACTGATGGTAGGTGGAGGGGACGGCTTGCATAGAATGGAGCCATGGACAGCCGAGGAGGAGATTATATGGCAAGTCTAGATCAAGGACATGACAAGTGATGTACTGAACCACTGGTCCCACTTGGACAGGAAGATTGATGATCCCTTCTGAATTCCTTTCTGCATTATCATAAGCCTTGATTGTGATGATCTAATTACTTAAATTTGCTTGAGTATACCCCACTTGTTTTATGAATTTTAGAGTGCACAAGTTGAGGGCAGAGCCATTATCTACCAAGACTCTTTTAATTTTATGGTGAGCAACCACGACTTCAATATGTAAGGGGCGATTGTGATTGACATCAATGTTGGGCATATCATTTTGGCTGAAGTGTAGTTGGTGAGATGAAGCTAGGTGTCCTACCAAGGCTTGGAACTGTGTGGGATCAATGTTATTAGGCACATGGGTTTCCTATAGGGCTCTATTGAGGATTTCTTGATGCACAAGGGAAGACTTAAGTAAATCCAAAATGGAGATATGTGCAGGGGTCTTTCCTAAGTGATCAAGGATGTTGTACTGGGAGGTTACAATAGTCGATTGGGTAGGTGCAGAGGCTGCAGGAACGGTGATGCAGGCTCATCGTGTAGTAACAACACATTGAGGGTCTTTAGCTTTGACATGTATCATGGATACACGAGGTTCTACCTACTCAATGTAATGAATAATACCCTCGTAATTGAGGGGTACATTCTTATAGCTCACGTTATTTGTGTTGTTGTTTTGAGGATTACTGTTGGAGGTGCTCGGGCCTTGGTTATGGTTTGGAAAGGTGTTTTGATAGATCTGCAATTGAGCATTGGTCGACGGAGCTTGACTAGGGTCAACCTTGATATCACCTTGGTCTATGAGATCTTGGACATAGTTTTTCAGACCCTGACACTTATTCAAAGAGTTCCCTTTGATTTTATGGAACTCACAATACTCATTTTCCCTAAACCATGTGGGCTTAGGTTTGGATTCGTCGAGTGGCTTGGTGACAAGGTACGTGATCAGATAGCTGATCTCCAACAACTTATTGAAGACGACACTCAAGGGTTCTCCTAATTGAGCATACTAGCATTTGGTGTTCCCTTGGTTATTTGGATTGGACTGTTGGGGAGGACAGGGTGTCCCTTGCGGTATAGATATGGCATTACGTATGGATTGCTGTTGTTTTTGGGATGTGTTGGCCACGTGGACATGTTTAGCATCAGTAACACCATCGTTTACTGTATTTTTGTTCTTGTTCCAAAAACGTGGCTTGTTGTTGAATGTCCTTTCCTTATCTTGATTATATATTTTGATGTGCCCCTTGGCAACAAGGGCATGCTCAAGGATGGGTCCCTTCTCTACTACCTCTGCGAAAGTGGTGACACAATGTAATCGGAAGTTATGAGCCATGTCGGGATGAGAGTTCTCCATGAAGAGGGTGACTATGTCCTTTTCTCTCAAAGGGGTTTTCATTCGGTTTGCTAGGGCACACCACCTCTGGAGGTAGTTAGTAAAGGTTTCCCCTTCACGTTGTTTCTCTTTGAGAATATCCAAGGTATCAGTATCTTTCTCCAAATTGAAGGAGAAGTAGGAGACAAACTTTTCTAACAGGTCTGCAAAATATTTTATAAATCCCTTTTCAAGAGTCATGAACCACCCTAGGGCATTGCTTGCCAGACTTCGGGGGAACAGGCGCAAGAGATAGTTGTCATTGTGGATAACTTCTTGACACTGGGAGTAAAACTCCTGTAAGTGGGCCTTAGGATCTTTGTTCCCCTTATATTTTTCAAACTTTGGCATCTCAAAATGTTTGGGGAAGGGAATCAATGAGATGGAGGGATCATACGGATATGGGCATATATCTTCAAACTTGAACGATTGTTTTCCAGTCCCTACCTGGAGATATTTTAGAGCAGCTTTGATTTCTAGGATGTCCGCATTGGCCAGTGTGTTGGATGGGTATTGATGATAGGATGATTGTGGATTTTGGGATGGCGCTTGGGGATGGGCGTATGGATAATGAGGAGGTGGTATCCCCTGCTGGTACGCCAAGGGACCTTGTTGATAAAGAGGTTGCTGTTGTGAGGCTGGATATGAATTGGTTGGGTAGTTATGGGTGGCGTACTGTTGGGAAGTATGGAGAAGGTGTTGTTGATTAGCTTGCGGATATTGGGGGTGCTGATATGACTATTGCGATGCCACATAGGATGGTTGTTGATATTGTCGCTGATTATAATAATTGTAATGATGAGGTGGTTGTTGATGCATGGTTGGCGGCTGTGGTGGGTGAGATAGGATGTTATGTAGTGGTTGCACTTGCGGGCGTAAGATAGATGCAAGGAATGGAGATATGGTCATGGCTGAAGGTCGAGGTTGATTTCCTTGCGGTTGATGATGTGATGGTTGTGTTGAGAATAGAGGATTGACCAATGGTTGTTGTTGAGGTCGAGGTGCGGTTGAGATGTTTTGCGAGGGAGGTTGTTGAGCACTAGTGGGAGCATAGGATTGGGGAGGTTGTTGGGATATGAATGACGATGGTGGAGGGATGTTGGATTGGGACAGTTGTTGGGGTATGAATGACGATGGTGGAGGATTGTTGGATTGGGACGGTTGTTGGGGTATGAATGACGATGGTGGAGGATTGTTGGATTGGGATGGTTGTTGGGGTATGAATGATGATGGTGGAGGATTGTTGGATTGGGATGGTTGTTGGGGTATGAACGATGATGGTGGAGGATTTGTAGCCCCAGGAGGTGGGGGAAGGGAAGTGAAAGGGTTGTCCCCAGTGTTGACAGGAGGCGGGTTTGAGGGGAGTGGTGCCGGTAGCATTAATGGTTGCGGTTGTGGGATGTTTTGTAGCATGCCATAGGCAAAAGGATCATTGGGGTCAATGGTTTGGGGTGTTCCTGTGACCGAGATGGTGGGATGCGTAGGATTGCCGACGGGATACATGATAGCGTTTTCAAACTCAGGTTGATTCCAACCTTCTACGGAAGGAACGTTGGGGACATACGAGCTATTGGGGACGTCATGTGAACCTTGGGGTACATTAGATGTGGAGGTGCCATACTTGGATAAGTCAACACCTGATGGAAAATTAACACCTTTGTCAATCAAGTGAGCCAAGATCTTGTCACCATGTCTTTCGAGAAGGCGTTCTGTCATTTGTGCATTAATAGGATTGCTGAAGTGTTCCTCGAATGTGAGCTCAGGTTGATCAGCCATGTTTTCTTCCCCAGGTGGTGATGTGTTTTGACCATCCACATTGGATTGTGATGAGGTACCATTGTGGGGATCGTGAGGGATGTTCATTGTGTTATTGAGATCTTGAGGATTGTTTGATTGGGCATTCAGGGCTTGTTGGTCAGCCATTTTCTTTGCCTGTGATCGAGTCTGAACGGACATGCAAGATGATGAGAGGGATCAAGATATTAGAAAGACCTTGATGATGAAAGATTGATTCGATTTGATGGGAGATTGACTAATGATGATTGGTTAGACCGATGTGGATTGATTTGATGACACTGGATTAGTCCAGGTTTTGGATTTTGATTTGGATAGATTTGATGATGTGGGGGTTGGATTGGTCGGATGATTAGGATTGATTTGATGATAAATATGATGAAGACCGAGATCTACAATCGAGTTTAAGAAGGATCCTTGGTAACACTAGGTATTGATTGAAAGGTGGATGTATGATAACGACACCAAATCCAACTTGAGATAGAAGCGAATTGATTGGGTCGGAAAGGATAACTAACTTAAGATGGATAGCAATCCCAAGCCAGCTATGATGATTACGATTAGGGACAAACACCTAGGTCAACTTGGATGACAACTCCAACGGGGTTTATACGGAATAACGGAGATCGGAGATGAAAGCGGGTTTAGGATGGATGGGGAGTGTCTTAGGATAGACGAATGGCTCTCCAAACAAGCAAAAGAGTGTTCAGGATAAATGAATCTTAGAACGAAGGGATGGAGACTCGGAACGGATGTTCAGATGTTTGTTTTGGATGCTGAATGGTCGTATCGATGTTCAAAACAGAGAGACAATGAATGCCAAGTGATAATATAGGCTGGTCAAAAGTCAAGTCCGCCACAACATTAGGACAGGTCTGCCATAGCACAAGGACAGGTCCACCACTGCATTAGGACAGGTCTGCCACTGCACAAGGACAGGTCTGCCACTGCACTAGGACAGGTCCGCCACAACACAAGGATAGGTCTGCCACTGCACTAGGACAGGTCCGCCACAGCACAAGGACAAGTCTGCCACAACATAAGGACAGGTCTACCACTGCACTAGGACAGGTCTACTACAAAGTTAGGATAGGTCCGCCACAGCACAGGGACAGGTCCGCCAAAGGATAAGGACAAGTTCGCCAAAGGATAAGTTTAAGCTTGATATTTTGATAGATGGGTAAGGCAAAGGACCCAAAATATAGCAATCATAAAAGACTTGGCCAAACTGATAATCACTGGTTTTTGCACAAGAAAGACAATTCAAACAGCACAACCCTAAGATTAGTAGAAACGGGTATGGTCAACAAAGTCTTCTACTCTAAGATGCACATGGTTGCTAAGGAGTCCTCGATATACACCCGGTACGTGAGGCCCAAACCATGAACACCAACCCATTACAAGCGTGAGTCAGGAACCTTAGCGAGATACTAAAGGCTCAGACCAACTCTTCACGTCATCCCGGCCTTCGCCAATTAGTTGGATTGAGGTACAACTTTCGCTCTCCTTATATACCCCGCCGGTACATGGTTGGAATCGTCCCTTGGGGTGATGAAATCCTGAAGCGGTCCCACTAAGAAAATGAAAAAGGGGGACTCAAAGGACTTGGAAAGCTACGATTTCTCGTCACCCAGGATCGCCAAATGGCGCAAGGGGATTGGATACGTCAAATAGCCTTCCCAAACATGCCAAACAAGGTTTATTGACCCCTTTAATTAAACTATGTGCCTAATTTACCAAAAGACAATTGACAAAAACTTGAAATTTTACCTTCAGGAGGATAGGTCCCACTCTGCAGGGACAGGTCCGCCGCCAGGACAGGTCCGCCACAACAGGACAGTCTGCCACTACAGGGTCCGCCATAGTAGACCGCCACCATAGTAGGACAGGTCCGCCAGGAGGATCGACCCCCATTATTAGGATCCGCCATTGAGGAGCAGTCCACCAGAGAGGGGAGTGCCACTATATAACTGGACCCCAAAAAAATGCAAAAAATAGCAAACATGAAAGAAAGAGACTCGTTTGTGGGTCCCACCGGGTGTGCCAGAAATGTGATAGGTCGAATGTGAGCGTTAGAAAACAAGCAGCAAATAAAAGAGTGCAAATAAACACCAAAACCAACCTACACCTCAAGATTAGCCTAAGTTGGAAACAACACAAGATAAAAAGCAACAAATGGAACTTTATACCTTGTCTCATCGATCTTTGGTTGGCCCTTCGATCTTGATGTGTATGCTCCTTGGATGGCACAATGCAAGCTAAATGATGTTGTGAGGATGAGAGTGCAAAATGATGAAAACATGAAAATGGCTAAGGTGGATTGAGAAATAAAATTGCAAGAGTTTGGCTAGCAAAATGATCTCCCCTAAATGAGAGAAAAGAGGGGTATTTATAGGAATTTTGAGAATTCCTAGAAAAGATGGATTGCCAAGATTGAGCCACCAAATATCAAGATGTAGGGCTAAGGTGAGTTGAGAACTCACAAGCCCTCACATCTTGACATGTGGCATGTGATATAGCCCTAAAAGGTGAAGTGGACATGAGGTGGAAGGATGGTACATGACATGGAGGGGGTACAAAGTACCTTGGGATTGGACAAGATCTCCTCATAAAGGAGGTCCTTGTCCTCATGTGGGTGAGAGGACATGTGAGGAATTAAAAATTCCTCAAATATTCTCATGGGGAGATGGGAAAAAATAAAGAATAAGTGAAGGACATGTGGGAAGAAGTGAAGGAATTAAAAATTCCTTTTGGGTGCATTGGGGGATTAAAAGGTGAATTAAAAATTCACATGGGGAAGTGGAGTGCCTTGCCCAAAAGGAGAAAGCCTTTAATAAGGTTGACTTAAGGACACATGCCATAAGTGGGAGGAGGATTAGGTTAGACTAACCAAATGATTAAGGTTGTGCAAGTACTTAATTAGATGGACTAATGACTCATTAGAAGCAAGTGGGAGATTATGGAGGATGTGGCCCTAATGATGATTAAGGGTGTGCACATGCTAACCCTAGTTAATTAAGAGAAGATGAAGTAATTAAGATGGATTAGAGACCAACTTGCAAAAGTTGGAGGATGTGACCATAAGAGAGAAAAGAGGAATTAAAAAATGAATTTTAATTTCAAAAGGGGAATATGACTAAATTAAATAAAATGGTATATTTATTTAATTTAGAGGAGGAAGAGGGGTAAAGTATTTATTAAATTAAATACTTCAGGACCCTTGCAGGGTATTAATTAAACAAATGGTTTAATTAATATTAACAGATGGGATAAGCAATTGGATGAATAAGGAGACGCGTTTGATCATATGGAAGTGATCAAATTGGACGTCTACAATACTCTCTCTTCGACCTAAGATATTGTCACTATTTCTTGTCATACTAACATAATAAGTCATCACCGTCATAATCAGTCTTTGAAAGAAACTTAAAATAATCAAACCATCTTGCCTAATTTCTTACTATTAAACAAATAATACACAATAATTTAATAGTTAAGCTAGTCTAATTAAATGGGATGTGACAAGAAAACAAAGTGGTTTTTGGTTGAACTGATAGGTACAAAAACTTGAGAACCAGTCAAAAAGGTTCTTCTATAGATAAACTTGTCGAATGAGGGACATGGACTTAGACTAAAGGAAAATTTGGTCCAAGGAGTTGTGCACAAAGGAAGAAAAATACTTGATTCAGTTTAGGTCAATAGTTAATATTTGAGCACCATGACAAAAATTGGGTAATAATTGGCTTTAACTAACGATTGAGGGGGACAAGGGTTGAATAGGATGAATAGAACACAAAATTCTAGTTGGCATAAAACTCTTATTCAAAGGGCCATAGAGTCACACCAAAATGGCAAAGACAATAGAAAAAGGAAACTATGATACATGGTAGGGAACAACCCACTTACCAATTGTATAACTTTAAATCTTTCCCATTATAGGCAAGGGGTAACGGGGCCCCATCTAGATATGATACAAAGCCCAATCATAATACAATGTTGTCAGAAAATAGGATTGCCTCCTAGTGAAAGCAAAGACAACATAATCTCCACTGTTAGATTTGAGACCTAATGATGAATGGTCCAGATTTACAATAATAAAAAATATATATAATGTGGCTTTTGGGGGTGTTGCCCCCAAACCTATTATAATCACATGGTTGAGACACCATTTTTCCTAACATTATCCCACTTTTCAAACACCTTACAAGACCAATGGGAGGACCAATACCATGATTTAATTGCTAGGGGCTAAGAGGCTCATAGACTCCAAACACCATATGAACTTCTTTGTGATCACAATGTTAGTTAAAAAAATCTACAATATTCATCAAAGTCTCTACCTTAACTAGATTCACCCTACCATCCTTGACCATATCTCTAACAAAATGATATTGTACATCAATGTTCTTGGTCATGGCATGAAATGTTGAGTTCTTAGATCTAGGAATATCCCGCTTTGACTATCACAATGAACTATCAATCACCTTGTTTTATTCCAACATTTGATCACAGTCTCTTAATCCAAATGGCTTCTTTACAAGTATGAGTATTTGCCATATATTCAACTTCAATAGTGGACAAAGAAAAAAAAACCTATTTCTCACTCATCTAACTAATTTCACCACAAAATAAATTAAACACATAAGCATCAGTGGATTTTCTACTATCAACATCACACATCTGGTCTAAATCCACATAACCATGAATATCAAAGGAAATATTGTCTCCTATCAAATTACCATTATAACAAAAGGAATATTCTGAGGTAACCCACAAATATATGAAGACTCTTTTAACTACATACCAATGAACCCTACTAGATTAGACATATATCTTAAAAGAATTCCCACTACTTGGGAAATGTCTAGTCTAGTGTAGACCATAACATACATCAACCTTCCAACTGCACTCTGGTAAGGAACTCTACTCATTTTTTCCATCTCCAATGGGAATGTTGGACAATCTAAAATAGATAGCTTCATTCTAGCTATAAAAGGAACACATAATGGACTATAATCTTGCATGTTAAACTTGTGTAAAACTGAATTGACATAAGTTTACTCTTGCCAAGCCATAGCTTTTTGTTCACTCTATATCTTCTAATTTTCATCCCAAGAATGTTTTTAGCTATACCACAATCTTTCATTTCAAATTTAACTGTAAGTTGAGACTTTAGTTATTAAATCATTCCTTTCCCTTTAACAATAAATAAAATATCATCTACATATGATGCAATAAATAATAAATGATCGCCATCAGTCTTATAATAAACACAATGATCTTATTTAGAATGCCCAAATCCTAAACTCAACACATTTATGGTACCACATCCTAGGAATTTGTTTGAGGCCATACATTTCTTCAATTTGCAAACCAAATTACTTTTACCTTTCACCACGTAGTGCTCTGTATGTGTCATATAAATATCATCCTCCAAATCGTCATGAAGGAAAACCATTTTCACATCCTTTTTCTCAACCTCTAGATCATAAGAAATAACAATAGAAAGAAAGAATCTAATGGATGTCATTTTTGCAATAGGAGAAAATATCTCACCATAATCAACACCCTCAACCTAAGAACTTAACCTTTTGCAATCAACCATGCTTTGTACTTCTCAATACCTCCATCTAAACCAATCTTTTTCTTAAACACCCATTTGTAACCAACATGTTTTCGTCCTTTAGGCAATGGTACTAGATCCCATGCATCATTATTTTTCAAATCTTCCACTTCTTAATCCATAGAAGTATTCAAAGATTTGACATCATTCACACCTAATGCTTATTATACATATCTATGTTCATCCATTTTAGTATTCAAAGAAAAAATACATCTCCAATAATCAAGTGAACACCTTTGAGGTGGATGTCTATGCCTTGTAGACCTTCAAACAAGTTGAGTTGGAGGTTCTTCATCCTCTTCTAAAGCTTCAGAGCTAGATGAGCTCTCCTCAACTTCTTATCTATCTAAAGGCCTCAATTCAACCTTCTTAAGCATAGAAGGAAGTTGAATCACATCTTTTTGATCACTTTGTTTTGGTTGCAATTTAACAAAAGGAGGCTTAGTTTCTCTAAAAATAACACTTCTACTATATATTATCTTCTATGTAATAGGATCCCAAAGCTTGTATCCTTTCACACCATAACTATATCTAATGAAGATCATATGTATTTCACAACCTTGTTCTCCAACTTTGTCTGCTTCTCCTTTAGCACATGTGCATTTGCCTCACAACCAAAAACTCTAAGATGTCTTAGTAAGGGCTTGTGAACTGACCACACCTCCATATGTGTTTTATCAACAATGTCTAATATAGGAGACCTATTAATCAGGTATCAAGCAGTGGCAACAACTTCAGCCCAAAAAAAATGTTTTAGACCAGAACCACTTAGCATACTCATAGCCTTCTCCATCAATATCCTGTTCATTCTTTCTGTAACTCCAGTTTGAACTACGAAGAATATGGAGTTATCTTTTGTCTATGAATTCAATTTTTTTTTACATAATCTATCAAGATCATTAGAGAAAAATTCAATTCCATTATAAATCCTCAAATATTTTATTTTCTTTCCATTATGAACCTCAACCATTGCTTTAAAAATTTTAAATCAACTAAAAACTTTAGATTTACTCTTTAGAAAAATATACCCATGTCCTACTATAATCATCAATAAATGAAACAATATGTGGATTCTCTAATGGAAGGAACATCTACAAGACCAAACACATTAGAATGAATAAGATCCAATACACCACAAGATTTATGAGAACTCGAGTAAAACTAGATAAAAATTTGTTTACCATAAATGTAATGCTCACAAAAATCAAAATCAAGATTACAATCAGTCAACCCTTCAATAAGGTTTTTATTTTTCAAGGTCCTTAGACCTTTTTCTCTAATGTGTCCACTTGTAATTGGTGTTATAACATAGTCTTCTCTACAAATAACATTGATTCGGAAGAAATAGCACCCTTGGGTACCTAGAAGCCATTACAATATGTTGAAGATGAAATCCTCACCTCTTCCAACAAAGTAGCCACAAACTTTATTCTTACAGTACTATTGCACTAAATAGTGCATGCATCAAGCTTATATAGCATTCCCTATTTGACACCTCTAGCAATCATCATAGCATCTCTAACCATCTTGCATCCTAGATTAGAAAAGACTACCTGCATACCTACATCTATTAATTTTAACATAGATACCAAATTTTGTGCTAATCTAGGGATATGCAACACACCATTAATCATTTTTATTTTACCATTAGGAGATTTGATTCTAACTTTACCATGACCAAACAATATTTAAACAAGAATGATCACCCAAGTACACCTTACCTCCATCAAATTATTCATATTCAAAAAAACTAATCTCTATTAGAGGTCATATGGAAAGATGTGTTCGAGTCATAACCATGCATCATTACCTACACAAGTTGTGTTGGTATGTGGTCTTTGTTTCCCACTGACACATCAAGGTTTTTTTTTCTGCTGACACATCGAGGTTTTTTCCTATTGACACATCAAGGTTTTCCCATTAACACGTCAAATGAAAAAAGACCTTATAAAACCCTAATTTTAGAAGCTTCCAAAAAGCTTGTTATAAGTGGATGGGATGTATGTTGTGGTGTGGTGTTCGTGAGATTGTAATCTATTTTGCACTGGATAATAAAATCATTGGATGGTTGAGTTTCTGTGGATGTAGCCTATGTTGGGTGAACCACGTTAAATTTTGTGTTGATCTCTTTTGTGTTATTCTTCATTGTTATTTCTAGGTTATTTAATCTGCATATAATTGTTAATGTTTATTGCTCCAATTTGTCTGAACCCTAACAACTAGTATTAGAGTCGCGTGTATTTCAGTTGATTGGCAGGAAACCTCTAGATTTGAGTCAAAGCAATGGAAGAAGGAAAATTCAAGGTTGAGAAGTTCAACGGCCAAAATTATCAATTATGGAAAATGTAGATGGAAGATTATTTGTATCAAAAGGATCTATGGCGGCCATTGTAAGGAAAAGCAAAGAAAGAAGTTGTGATGTCTAATGAAGAATGGGAGATTCGGGATAGGAAGGCACTAAGAACCATTTGGTTGTGCCTAGCACCATCTGTGGAATTCAATATAACAAAAGAAAAGAAAATAGAGGATATGATGATAGCTTTGGCTAAATTGTATGAAAAATCCTCAACCTCAAATAAGGTATTTTTCATGAAGCGTTTGTTTAATCTAAAAATGATTGAAGGTGGATCTGTGATGGATCATTTAATATGAATTTAAACAAAAAGAAGACTATCACAAAGGATTATTCATATGAAGAGGGAATTTTAGATAATTTTGGGGAACTTCTAAAGAAATTTTCTTGTGTTATCATTATATTTATGGTGTGGATAATTCATTAGGAATATAGGGCTTTGTGGATATAGATTGGGCAGGTGACTTGGATAGTCAAAGATCCACTAGTGGCTACATGTTTTCTCTATTTAGTGGTGTAGTGATTTGGATGAGTAAGAGGCATCCCATGGTTTCTTTTTCCACCACCAAAGAAAATTATATGGAGGTCACACATGCCTCTAAGGAGTTGGTATGGTTATAAAGACTTTGTGCCAATATTAGTTTTTATTGCGGGGTTGTTTGAATTAGTTATGATAGTCAATGTATTAATTATTTGGCCAAGAATCCCATGTGTCATGCTCATACTTAACATGTTGATGGGAGATGATATAGAATGGTAATATCTTGTTTCAAGAGGTTGAAACTAAGGAAAATTTTATAGATTCCATCACAAAGATAGTGACCACAGATAAGTTATATTGATACAAGAAAGCCATAGTTATTTGATCTTATACTTAATTATTTTTATGTTTCCTATGGATGGAATTGCAATGCATGATTTATCAAGTGGGAGTAGGCTAGTCCATTAAGGTGTCATTAACCTTGCAAAACCTATGTGTATTTTATTTGTCTTGAACACTCTTGGAAGTGTGCATAGATGGCTAGGGTGTAACTGGAGAAAATATTTGTATTTAAGGTTCTTGTAGAGAATACTGATATTAGTTTCCATATGTATTCATAAGGGAGGTGGAGCACTATTGTAAAAATTATATTTGACTTTTAACGCACTAAATATTATTTACCAATTCTAAGCACTAGGATTAAAGAGTGGAAAATCTTGCCATAATGGATCATGGGACCTTAATGAATTATCATGTCAAAAACAAAGTGCTACACTTGAGGATGTGAGTTGTTAGGGAGTTATGAGTCAAAGATGAAAATTTTGCATTTACATATGCTATTTGAGGATGCAATGGTTGTGCCCATGTGATGTCCATGTGAATTCAAATGTGATCATGTTTACTATCCTCAAAAATATGCTCTCCAAGATTGGTATGAGGATTTTGTATGATACCATGGTTTTTTATTTGTTGTTTTGATCAAACCATTTATGGTTTTTCCTTTCTCTTTTCCTATATATTGGGGGTATGAGATAGTACTTATATATCATATTTTATAGGGAACAAGTACTGTTAGAAAGTTGTTTCAAAGTGTAGAGTGAAGTGTGTTGATATTGTACATCTTGTTCGTTGACTTGCTTAATACATACTTGTCATCTTTTTGTAGTGAATTTTTTTTCTTGAAATGGTTTCTCCATGTAATTTTTGTGTTATGTGTTGCAACTTCATGATTTACTAATTTTGTTATATTTTTTGATTTATGCTTCCGCGTATAATATTTCTTTATGGTAATCCAATATTAAGAAAATAATTTAGATTTGCATGAACTTTGGAGAGATTCTATTTTAGTCGTTTCATCTTGTTTCTAAACAACAAAGCAACAATCAAGATGGCATTGAGATAGTATAGGAAGATGATTACTTCTAGTGGGTTGATTCCCATGGGAATCCTCTCTCATGTATGATGGAATTATATGTTGGAATATAAAGGGTTTCTATCAAAGTACATTTGATATTTGCTCTAGAAAAGACATTTAATCTACTCATTCATAAAATTATATTAAAAAAAAAGCATCCCAAGGCATCCTAATGAGGAATATTTATAGGAGAAAGCATTTGGATTTATTTATTCTTTAAATAATGTAAAATTCGGATGAGGGCTATATCTACATTAGTGATGTGATGTAAAGCACACAAGTTTGCTAGATCCTTGATATGTGAGCAATTGTAGTCTAGACTTTCTCACTAAAAATGAGAAGGGTCTTTAGTGTTGCAATAGGTAGCCCATCCTAGTAAGTGATATAGATAGCTACCAAAATGGAAAAAATCTATGTTCCTTAGAATCATATGACTAGTTGTTAGGGAATTGCATGATGAGGCATTAGAGGAGGCACTTGCCTAACACTTGTATGTTAAGGAGGAAGTTGCTCAAGGAAAAATCTAGTTAGAAACATGTCTCATGTTTATGTCCTTGATAGGATTATTCTCATAAATTAGATGTGGTTTGAATGTGTTAACCAAAGGAACCAAAGTTGGTAGGTGAAATTTTATCACCTTAGCAAGTAGAATCTCTTTTGACCTTTAGTAAAACTAAAAGAGAAATCCTTTTAAAAGACTAAAAATACACAAAATAAGTAAAGAATTGGTGGGAAGACCAATTTGAGTCCCATCGAACATTCCAAAATATTTTTTAAATTCAATTTGGTGTAGCCATTGGGGCTCTAGAAACTACGTAGGTGCAAGGGAGAGTCGTTTTGAAAACAAACGAGACCAAGAACCCTTGCTCATGGACAAGTGGGGACTAACAATTCTCTAGGGTGTGCAAATGGAATCTACAATACTGCTTGCCAAACCCAACAAAAAAAATCGCGTGTGAACTTTTTGGCTGAGACGCCCCAACTATATGAAAACTCGTGACACATTTATAGATTTCATGATCTCTGGAGAAGGCTAGTTTTTCCTTGTAACTTATTGTTAATTTAAAGATATTTCACTTATAAACAGGGAGCTAATAATCTAATTTAAATTATCATAATAGTTAAAAGGGTTAGAAAGAGGTTAAGGCACATAAAAGAGAGAGACACACCCAAAACAAAAAAAAAACAAAATGCTAAATCCCCTCTCCCATGATAGTTGAACTACTTAATTTCTCAAACATGAAAACAACGAGGTCAACATCAAGTATACTTTCATATCGCTTTTTTCTAATAGTGAAGTTTCCTCCTACATCTCTTCCACGTGTCTGGAATGTTACTTTTTATTTTTATTTTAGAGAGTGTTTCCAACCTCCGTTTTGCATACATTTTCTCCTAGATCTCAAATTTTATTTTGTCCATGTGTCGGTTAAGCGTCGTGCAGAGGATTCTAGAGAATGCAGATTATTCATATGCCACTGAGTAAATTTTAATCAATTATTCATATAACACTTTGAATTCGAGCCAAATATTTTCATTAAAACCAGTTGAAGAGATAATTCGCAACCCAAGAAAGTCTTCACAAGACACTTTCAAGATTTAAATAATGCTTTATTATTCTTATTTACGCCAAAGGCATATCCTTATTTGAGATGGAAAACCTCCTTTTTGTCATCAATGGTGTGCAATGCTTAAAAACGGATGCCAACGATCAGAACAATCGTATCCGTTAAAACCTTTGTCAGTTTTGTTCGCCACTTTTCTAAAAATCGCGTTTAATTTCAGGGAATTCAATTGCGATTTTGATGTGCATAATCCTGAGTCTATCGAGCTACTTAAGCAAAGTGGTATTGATTTCCTCTTTGACTAAGACTTGGTTATAACCTAAATAAATGTCAAGTAATGAGAATCTTTCTGAACCAGCTACAATTTGCAGAATTTGCTCCATTGAGGGCAGCAAATAATGATCCTTTAATGAGGCTCTATTGAGGTCCCTAAAATCAACATAAAGCCTAATCTCACCATTTTTCTTTCTAACCGGGATAAGGTTAGAGACCCATGAGGTATGTTTAATTGGAAAAATGATGTCTCCCTCAACCAGCTTGGTCAACTCTTTGACCATAAGAGGCTCAAGTTTGGGGTTTAAAGGCCTCTATTTTTGCCTAACAGGTTTTGCATTTGGCTCAAGCTCTATGGTATGTTGCGCAATTTGAGGATCAAAACCCTTTAAATTAGAATATTCCTATGCAAATACATCTTGAAACTCTGGACAAAGAGCAATGAAAGCTTGCCTATCTGCATTTGAACATATTTTACCAACTTTAAGGAGCTTACCTTTGAAAATTTCAAGTTCCTCGTAATGTTCTTCTTTGACCTGCATGTTGGTATTACTCTTTTTCAGCTGTTCATTAGTGCTGAAAATGGATTCCAAGGTGACTAGACCCTTGGGCAGCTTGTTAGACATCAACTAGATGATCTGATCATCATATTGTTGTTTGATCTTTTCTTGGTTTACTACTAAAAATTCATCCTCTTGCAGCATAAAGCTCAAGACCTGTTCATCACTTTCAAAAACTTGCCAATGAACATTATTATCCAGAATAGAGGGTCTAATGACTATCTTAACATATGGTTGCAATTTTTCTTTCCTAATTTCATGTCGTCCGGGGTGGTGCTCAATGAGAATGTGCAGTGGATTACTTTTCACGGGGGATATGATTTTGGGTACCTGTTGAAATTGCTCAAGAGCCAAAATCTACCGCAAGATGCAGCTGAATTTTTCAAGCTATTTAGGACCTATTTCCCTATAGCGTATGATATCAAGTATTTGATAAGATTTTCCAATCAAAACCTCCATGGTGGATTGAACAAGCTGGCAGAGTTAATGCAGGTGGAAAGGGTTGGACCTAGCCATCAAGCTGGCTCTGATAGCTTGCTTACCGAGGGAATGAATGGAATGGAATGGAATGATCTGATTCGAAGTCGCATGTTTCGGACGGACGCACTGCGTACTTTGCTGAGTTGGGGGTTCTTTAGAATTTTATTCGTCCACGTGTCTTGTTTCCAGCTGACGCACCGAGAGAGTTGTTTAGCAGTCCCATGTGCTGAGTTGGGCGTTCTTTAGAATTATATTCATCCACGTGTCTTCTTTCGGCCACGAGAGAGTCTTATTTCGGAGCCACATGAGAGACACCGCTTACCTTTTGCTGAGTTGGGGATTCTGTGTCTTGGTTTTTCTTTTATTAAGGAATGAATGGAATGGAATGATCGGATTCTATTTGACTTTCTGGGTGTTTATTTGTTCAATCGGGGAAAGGTTGTTTTGGGCGACAACATTTATTCCACTCTTCCTTTTTTATTAAATAGCATCTCAACAATTAACTTAATCTAACTTTCACCTGGTATGGATTTTCGTTTTAATGTTTAAGCAATTCAAATATTCGAATTTTATATATTTAAAACTTATATACAATGATAAATTAGTTTGAATTTAATAAATGATAGGTAATGATAAAATAAACAATCAATGTAATTTAAGAATTTAAACGTTATCGATTAAAGATATTTAGTTTTATGATCGATGATAATGGAATGATTTTAATGTAGTGCTGAATTTTGTTGTTTCAAATGATATAAAAAAATAATATGGATAGTGCCTTTTGTTTTGATTTATGTGTAGGATCGTAATTTTTTCAAATGTGTGGTTCTTGATTGCTTCTATTAGTGTATCTATTGTTTACTCTACAAAATTGATTCAATGAATCTTTCACCCTTGGCCCTCAATCTACTTTATTCTCCACCCATTACCTACTTCATCACACATTCATCTTCATACCACCTTATGCTAAGTAAATTGTTCATTATCAAGTCCATTTAAACTCTTCTCCCCTTTATTTTCCTCGACATCCAAAACTTAGTAGCAGCTCTTGGAAACTCATGAGTTAGGATCATCTTTCCCCAGCTTCGCTTGTTTAAGTATTTAATTTCATTATTCATTAAGATGTTTGTATTCCTAGGTGGAAGCCTTGGACAAAGTTATTAGGGTGGCATTTTAACAAAATAAATATTCACAATTTCACCTAGCCTAATCTTTAATGATGAGCCCTTGCACCCCTTACTAGTTGCATGTGACTAGATCATGGGGATGGCATCCAAAGAAAATGTAAATAAACAGTAATAATAATAATAATGAGAAGTAAAACAAAAGCATGCAAGCCTAGGAGACATATTCTAAATCCATATCAAGGTAACTTGAAGGCCAAATAAAACTTAAAGAAAAATCACTCTACGAAACTTGAGATGTCATACTTCACTTCTTTCCCCTTCTACTTTGACCAACTTTATGATTCATTCTATGGTCAAATCTATTCACAATCTTATCGATAATCTTGAAAATTACTTGTTACTATCTATTAGCACCATGCATAAGCTATCTTAAGTCTCCATGTTATGAAATTTGCATTTAAGCCCTAAGAAAACCCTATCTATGGTTATATTTATGTGGACTTCTACTTTTATTTTAACTTCATTTTTACTTCATATAGCCTATTATCCCTTAACTTAAAACATGCATTGAAATCTTGTATTTGTTGTATACTAGCTCAAGCTGTGTTGCTTATTGGTTCCTTCCATCACATATCATTTATCCTTTCAATCCTTAAATGTTCCATGGAATTCACTTATGCTTGACAACTGATTATCTCATGCATGGGTTTATTTTCTCTATCATTCACACTTTGCCTATCTAAGCAATCCCTTATGCTCACCATTGATCTTATTACATATTAATCTTTTGCATTTAACCTTTATGTGTTGACATCTTTTATTTGTCTATGCTATCACTATGGTGGGTCATTTACATTATATTTTGTTAAATTCTAATCTATGTGGCCTATTCTCCTATTAGCTAGCAACTAACCCCAATCCAGTGATAAATCAAATTGTAATCTAGTTTTGAATGAATGTAACATATACTTATTATTGATCTTGAGATCCCAAGAGCACTATCTATTGTTCCAAAAAAAGACTTGTGCCTTTTAAAATGTGGCCCAAATAATTCTAGTTAGTGAAACACATGGATAGTCCTCATTGGTTGAAGAGTCCTACAATGATGAAACTATTGCATTTCCACTTAAAAGGTCAAAAAATGCATGATGCCATGGATGTTAAGCATCAAATTAGTAGCCAAGTCCACTATGAAGTACTATTTTTCACATAATGGTCACATGGGTTATTCTATTAGCCATTAGAAAATTTGAGCTTAGCAAGAAAATAAAGTGATAAATTATTTGAGAGTTCTCATTATGCATTAGAAATAAAAATAAGGATACATTTCAAAAGATATTATGAATTATTGATCAAGAGTTCAATTTCAAACTTACCTTTGTATATACAAGGCTAAAGTACCATTAATAATACTCTACTCCATGTCATAATATTTTCCTATTAAAATGATTTTAAATTTATCTTAATCATAATTCTTACTCTTGTATGCCCTAACACTTTGTAACATGTGTCTAAATTGTGAATACATTAGAGAGAGTCACTAGAGTAATGTGATGATTAAGGAGCATCTCTTCCAAGTGAAGTAGTTATAGTTTGAATTATTCAAGAAGAGTGGGTATGTTGAGGCCCTTTTTTTAGTAGTTTCATCTTCTAATAGCTCTATTGAACTACAAATACCTTTGTTGTAAAACCAAATTGCTAGGTAAGTTAATCTTAGGCTCCCCTATTTTATAGTTAATTTTTTAATTAACATTGAAGGATTTTTTTAGAGTATGTAACAATTCTAGGGATTTCATTTTTTTTATTAAAAGATTAGTTAGTTAATAGTGTAAAAATGATTAATTATTGGTGTTTAAATTGTGTACATATGTTTGTGAAGAAAATTTCTAGGCTATAATTATCACATTGTTATGAAATTTTTTCCCCAAATTGAAAATAAAGTTATGAAAGTATTTAAGGGAGATAAAAAAAAGAAGGATAATATGGACTTTTGGTTAAAATGGAGATTAATGAAGAATATTTATATGAAAAGACCTTTAAAAGAGAAAAATAAATATATTCATTAAATAATAATTAAAGGCAACATCTATGAAAGGATGGGATGGTTTGAAAAGCAACCCTTAAGGCTTATATGTAGCATTTATGCGAGACCTAGAAAAGGCATGGAGATCACTCAAGGAAGAAGAAAGTGGTTTGGTGGGGTTATTAGCATTAGAGAAGGGGCACATGAGAGTGTCCAACTTGAGGTACATAGTACACCCAATATTGTCCTAGTCATGGCTTGTACAAGTAGGCACATACTGTGTTTTTGCATAGGTCCTCTAGAGTGTGCCATAGTGAGACCCAATGCCATTGAAATCTTCCTAGGGTGAGAGTGACCTTCCCAAGTGTTGTGATTCAAATTACTATTGAAAGCCATTGATATTAAAATATCTTGGGAATATTATGATTATGATGTTAGTCTGATTGAATAATGGGGTTATTTTATTCAATTTATATGTTAATTATTTATTTTAGAGTTATTATTTAAATTATCACATACATAGTGTAAATTGTTATTTATATCTATTTTGATAAAATTACATATATTGTAAATTGTGTTAACTCTAGTACTAACCATATTTAAATCCACTACAAATACTTCATTGATTTTGGTAGAAAAGTAGCATTTCATTTTGGAATCAGAGCCAAATTAGACATTAGCTAATCAATTGTACAAGTTTCTCAACTTATATAGTTTTTTGTTTAAATACTAAACCTACCATTCAAATCTATTAATTATATTGAGAATCCCTCCTCTCCTTTAACATAATTGTCCTTTTGTAGATCTCATATATTGGAAATAATAAATATTCAAATATTGATAATAAGTACTAATTATATAAAAATTATAATATTTCATGTTCCTATATTATAATGTTATGATTCTTAAAGAAATTATTCAAAGATCTATGAATGGTTATACAAATTTAAATCAACCATTCTCTCTAAATTTTAGTATGTTAAAATTATCTTTTAACAAATCCATTTTTTACATATCTCATGACCATTTTGTACAAATCCATTCTCAGTGAGACTCTATCCAAAAATTCACCATCAAGTGGATTGCACTATGTTTTGTTGTTGGATCTAAGGTTGTGACCTTTATTTTCCATCATTAGACAACTCAAGCATACATTTTCTCTAGATTTAGTAGAGAGTGATAATCGTCTTACACTTTGTCAATCAACCGAACCAGATCCCACATTGAAAGAAAATCCTCCTATTGTAGATTATTGATAAATAGTAATTATTTTTACACATCAAAATTACTTGCTACTATCTATTAGAACCATGTATAAGCTATCTTAAGCTTCCATGTTACAAAACCCCCATTTAAACCCTAAGAAAACCCTTTTCTATGGTTATATTTATGTAGGCTTATACTTTTATTTTAATTTTTTGTTCACTTATTATAGCTAGTTAGCTCTTAAATTAAAACATGTATTGAAACCTTATATTTGTTGCATACTAGCTCAACCTATGTTGCTTACTGCTTCCTTCCATCACACATCATTTATGATTTGAATCCCTAAGTGTTTCAATGTGGCAATCACTTATACTTGACAATCGATTATCTCATGCATAGGTTTATTTTCTCTCACCCACCATTGATCTTATTACACATTAATCTTTTATATTTAACCTTTATGTATTAACACATTTTTATTTGTCCATGTTATCACTATGGTGGATTATTGGGATTAATTTTTTATTTTATTGTGGTATATGATATTCTCCTATTAGCTAGCAACTAATCCCAATCCAATGACTAATCAAATATAAATAAAATTTTGAATGCCCATAGCATGCCCACTAATAATCTTGAGCTTCCATGAGGACTATCTATTGATGCAAACAAAGACTTGTGCCTTATAAAATGTGGCCCAATAAAGCTTAGTTAGTGAAACATGTGGAGAGTCCCCATTGGATGAAACATCCTACAATGATGAAACTATGGTAGTTGCACTTAAAAAGGTGACAAAATACATGTTGCAATGGATGTTAACCATGAAATCAATAGGCAAGTCCACTATAAAGTACTATTTGTCAAAGAATGTTCACACAATTTATTCTATAATTAGCCAATAGGTAATTTGAGATTAGGAAGAAAATAAAATACTAAATTATTTGAAAATTATCACTATGCATTGCCCATAAATGTAAGGATAAATTTGAAAGTATATTATGAATTATTGATCTCAAGAGTTCAATTACACATATAAGGCTGAAGTAACATTAATATTGCACTACTCCTATTATATATTTTTCTATCAAAATGATTCCAAATTTATCTCAATCATAATTTTTACTCTTGCATGCACTAAATCTCGACAACATGTTTCAAAATTGTGAAACCACTAGAGTGAGATTCACTAGAATAATGTGTTGATTAAGGAGTATTTCTTCCAATTGAACTAGTTATAGTTTGAATTATTCAAGAAGAGTGTGTGTGTTGAGGCTCTTTTTTAGTAGTTCCATCTTCTAATAGCTCCATTCAACTACAAATAAATTTGTTGTAAAACTAAATTCCTAGGTAAGTCAATCTTAGGCTTCCATATTTTATAGTTAATTTTTTAGTTAACAATGAAGGAAATTTTTTGAGTATGCAAGGGTTTTAGGGATTTCATTTCTTATTAGAAGATTAGTTTTTGATTAACATAAAACAGGTTTTGATGGGACCAAAAACCCATTACAACACGGTTTTGAAGGGACTTGAACCCTATCCAAGAGAATCAAGCTGCAACAAAGATAATCTATATACCATTACCAGCCCCTTAGTAGCACCACCAAGAATAAAGAAAGACAACACAGGCTGCACAAAGAAATGCAAGGACCTAAAACCCGTTAACCTATTAAAACCAAGATTTAAGTGGGCCCTTAAACCCAAAGGTTTTGTAGGGACCTTAAAACCTTAACTAGGTTTTTCAAGGACCTTGAACCCGAAAAGCGACCATAATCATCCAGGTATAAACATAGCCTAGCAACAACAATCCAACTACACAAAAGCACAAGACACATGTCAAGCATCCATTTTTTATTAGAAGATTAGTTAGTTAATAGTGTAAAAATGATTAAGTATTGGTGTTTCAATTGTGTAAATATACATTTTTGAAGAAAATTTCTAGGTTGTAATTATCA
The DNA here is from genome assembly GCA_007258455.2 of Sequoia sempervirens. NCBI lineage: Eukaryota > Viridiplantae > Streptophyta > Pinopsida > Cupressales > Cupressaceae > Sequoia > Sequoia sempervirens. The sequence continues at coordinate 632,723,454 of VDFB02047230.1, read as the reverse complement.
TATCAATTTGTAAATACTAGTATCATAAAATACCTATCATTGAATTTTAAAAAAATAAAAATAGGATACAAGGGGATGGCATCTTAACACGTCATTAAAATAAGACCTTGGAACTCCATGAAATACAAGCAATTAATTAGTAAAGGACACATCCTTATGTGGAATCCAAGGACAGTATCAAAGATGCTTTGACAATAATTAGTAGGCTTGGAAAACACCAAGACATGCTTATCCAAAATAAATGGGAGGGTTGAACTAAATGGAGCATAATTGAGTAAGAATGGTATTTTTTCTTAAGAATAATCTCCATTTAATGTGAACTAATAAGATTAGTGTACCCAAGGATAAGACCCTTCAATGTATACTTATTCCCATTATTATAAAATTTCATCCAAAGTTTAGATAAATCCCATAAAATTGGGCCTACTATATGTAGTCATTGATCCCTAAGATCTACATCACAACTGTCTAAGAGTAAGACAAAAATATTAATGGAGGTTATAGGTCCCCACAATAATGTCAAAATTTTGACATTTTCCTTTACAAGGTAAAGTTCCACCATATAAAAGCACAAATTTGAAGCTTGAGTAGGGATACACAAAAAAATTAGCTTGTTTGGCAAGCCATGGATTGATCAAATTATGCATGCTACATAGCCCAATGAGAACAATGAGGGGAATCTTCTTGAAATTGTCTTTGAATTTTATAGTTTTTGAATGGGTGACCACTTCTAGGGCATGGATAGAATTTTTATGGGAGTCTATAGGCAAGGAATTGGTGATATGTAGTTCTTCTTCTTCTTCTTCTTCTTGTATTTCTAGAGAATTTTCCCTATCCTTGGCATTTAGAGGTGACTGAACATTGATGGATATAGATTTTATTGCAAAAATTCATGGCCCCTTGTGAATTTTTCATCATAGTTATAACATATCCACTTGTCTCATTGAACTTGCATTTCATCCTTGATGATGCATTTAATGAGAGTGATCTTTCAAGGTTATAGAAAAAGAGGATGTGGTGGTGGGGTGTTCTTGAAGGCAGTAGAGTTTAAAAAATGGTGCTGAGCAGTGAGCTTATCTACTTCAAGTTTTTCCAAACCTAAAACTTTCATCATGTCTTTTGGGTTGAACATTTTGACCTCACAATGGATTATTTTCATATAAATTTTAACATGCCAAAGTACCTACAAGTCATGAAATCTATAGGTTGGAATGTCAAAGATCATTCCCCTAGTTGAAAGGTGGCTAGCATTAAGATAAATCTTCAAATATCAATAAAATAATGTAGTAATACAAAAGGATTTCCAAAATCTCTTAGTTGGAAACAAGATTTAGTTGTTCCATTTACAAGGGGCCACGTGAATATTATAATAATCTACATAAAAATAAAACCATTTAGTGAACATGTATATTATTAGCTAGCGTGAACTTTGAAAATTTAAATGAGTGGGTAGAAGATGATTAGTCATATGTATAAATCTCATAGTTTTCACAAATTTAATTTATATTGCTTTATGTGATTTAAATTTTATCATTTAAAATCCTAACCTAACATGATGATAAAAAAATAGAAAAAGGAAGATTGAGAAGAAAGGGTTAGAGAAACAAAAATAAAATATAAATTTAATTTTGTTCCTCCTACACATCATTGTGAAAATGGACATTTAATAGGAAGCTAATCACCGCCAAACTAGATAACCACAATCCAAATGTGAGAGAGTGTGGTCTTTAAAGGAACTAAACATGGATGAAAGATATACTTACTTTTAACCACTCCAATCTAGATTACCACACAAGATTCCTAACTAATCAAAAAATGAAAGTGGATAAAGTGACATGCTAAATCCACCACCATTAAGTGAATTGAATACATAGAATTCTATAGAACAAATATAATTTCAGGGTTTGAAAACATGAATGCCCATAAAAAATTAAGTAATTTATTTGGAATATTGTATTATAAAATGAGTTTCCATGGGTTTCCACCATTTCTAACTCCTCAAAATGAGTTATAATTGTATATGAATAGGCACATTTTGATAGCAAAGTTTGGATAGGAAGGAAAACATTCATTCCCTCAAAATCACAAAATGACAAAATACTTTAGAATGTGAAAGGTTACTTTGACATTTCTTTTCACATTCTATTTCTTCATTACATGTCTTGACTAAAATTCGACAAGTAGATGCATGTCACAAGACTAGTGCACACTTCCAAATACTCCTTTATTATCTAAGCATATATAACTAAGCATAAAAGTATTTTCAACCCATATATATTTAGGAATGCCACATGATATTGTTTGGTATCTCGACATGTTGTGTTCCAATTACAAAGGATGTCATAATATAATATGACAATAATATTTGATATTATTGAATTTTGTTATAGTAGGGAACCACTTGGATCGGTATAAAGTATTGGTCCTTGTATAACTATTGTGTTATGAAGATATTTTGACTACTAATGTCTAATAATCTTTTTGGAATGAAATTATTTTTATGTGGTTGTCCATAACTTATGTGTATGGATTTTATTCTAATGGTGATCTAGTAATTATTGATATGCAACCTTGTTATAGGAATATATGTGCATTTTCTTAAAAAGATTACTGTGAGGAGAACTACATGGGACTTTGATCCCATTTGGAAGTGGGTATGTAGGAATTCATTAGGAGAAGGATACACCAATGACCAAATTTTTTGTGTTGAAAACTATAGCTTTGTGTCTTGAATCAATGAAAAGTATAGGGGGGTATAGGTATCCTCAACAATTGGTGAGGTCTATTCTCCCAAGAAATAAGGGCATGATAAACTTCTCCATGACTTGCTATGAATGAATTATACAAACATACTAACTTGAATTTTATGATGATGTTGAATTAATCCATTATGATTTAACAGGGTGAATAATTTGTATTAAGTATGGATGGTTTGCTACTTTAAATGTGTACCTAGATATCCATGGGTAAGTGCTAGAAGTTGGGTCCACTTTTGGTGGAAGTGTCAGACTTGAAAAAATCCTAACCGAAATGGGTAGGTACCCGTTTAGGATTCAACTCCTGAACCTAAATTTATACTCGTATAAAATGAGTAGCCGTTTCTAATTACATTGTATTCTTGCTCCTTTTTAGAATGGGTACAGGTTTTGGAGTTGGTACGCATTTCATAAAATCTAAAACTTGAAACACATGGCTTTGTTTTTTTTTTTAGGCTTGGAAATTCAACCCTTAGCCCTGGACCTACAAGTACAATGCCATGAAAATAGGAAGAGAAAAATTGACTTTAGCAATATCGATCGTGACTTCTTTTCTTTTCTTTTTTGACAAAATTAAAACCCATTCTAGATTGTGATGTCTAGTTTTCAAATATGTATTTTTTATTTGAAATTATTTTTCTATTTATTAATTAATTTATGAGGAAATTGGTCCATAAACTTGAAATGTCAGGTATTAGTATTTTCTTTATAACTTTTAATTTTCAAAGTTTTTTCAAAAAAAAAAATGTTATCAATCTAGACATCATTCTTTACACAATGAAAAAATAAAATTTTATGATTAGTTTAGCTCAATTTATGTTTGTCGTACATGAGGGGTTTTTAAAAATAGTAGTTAGGGTCGATAAAAAATAAGTTAAAAAATATATTTGGAAAAAAATTATAAAAATTATTCCCATCGAACTTAACTACAATACACATCTTTCCCCAAAATGATTTAGAAATATTATTTTATTTAGGCCAAATTATGCTTTTCATACATGTTCATGTTATGGTTCTAAAAAAGTAACTTTTAAAAAGTGATTTTTATACATCTTATACAAAATTAACTTGTATCATTTGAGTATTAGAATAAATTATATATTTGAAAAATAGATTCAAAATCCTACATTTCATATTGTTGGACTTTATTAATATTTTTTAAGTGCTTCAAATTTTTACTCCAAGTATGACAAACTTGATTTTTAGAAAAAACACTTCCACTTTTTGGCCAAAAAGTGGACCCAACCTTTTACACTTACCCCCATGTTGAGTTTAGGATGGACTTCCTCATTATTTCCTTTACCAAATATGGGAAATGAAGGATACACATTACTAAACATGGTATGATTTTTGGGTAAGTGCACCAAGCTATGACACAAAAATGGCTCTTAAGATGCCACTTTTTTTTTCTGAAATCAACAAAATATAATGTGCATGAGAAAATGAATATAGTTACACTCAAAGTTTGAAGATGCAGAAAGAACAAGAGTTGAAGTGCTTTGAGTCTAGTTTCCAAGGTACTATTTTTTTTTTTAAATTAGTGAAGATTAAGGATTTCAAAAATGGGGGGGCAAAACAAGTCCTATTTTTATCAAAAATAACATAGTATTTGAAGGGCCCCCCTTTCTGATTAACTTTTTTTTGAATTATGAAAATCAAAATGGTGAGAAATTAGCTAACGCCGCCATGTAGTTTATCCCTATTCTTTTGACTAATTTTTTTAATGGATATATAATATTTTATGAATTTTAGAAGTGGACACATCCCAAAAAGCTGAAATTTGAGTGTGCTCCCCCCTAAATTTTTTGAAAACTAATCGGAAATTGATTTATTTTTATCATGTGTAGAATGGAGTCTAGTTTAAAAAAATGTAATTTGTTTCACGATTCGATGAACGAGTATCCTAAAACTAGCACATGTTGGGTTTTGACAAAAAATAGAGGCAATAACAAGAGAAGTTATGGATGAAAACCTTAACTTAATCAAAACGTAAAAAACTTTATGTATTTAAATAGCTAAGAGAGAGCCTAACATCATCACAATTTTTTTATAAATGTGCATTGAAAGATGTGCAAACATGACAGTTAGCACAACAAAAAATATGTGAAAATTTGGTAAATCCTAAGAAAATCACATCCATAAATAGCTCATTTGGTGAGCACCAAATTTGGTGCTCTCCAAATGGCACATCGCATTTGGTGCTTGCCAAATTTTACAAGCACCAAATGTGATGTGCCATTTGGAGAGCACCAAATTTGGCACTCACCAAATGAGCTTCTTTGACAACAAATTTTTTTCTTTCTCTTTGCTCCACCACTTTGATAACACTTAGAGTTTATGGGTTATGATCGTTGATGGATAGTTGAGGTTTTACCTTTCACAACCTCTTTGCCTCCTTCCCTCTTAACCAATATGTACCCATTCTCTCTCAACCCTATTTAGGTCTCTCCTACACTCTCTACCTTGTCTTCCATCCTTAGGGTTTAAGGTATAGGGTTGAGGGTTTAATGTATAGGATAACTCCCCCTCTCAAGTCTCTTCCTTTGTCTATCCCTCCCCCCTCTCTCTCAATTCTCTCCCTCCCTCTATCCCTCACACCTCCTCTCTCTCAAGTCTCTCCCTCACTCTATACCTTCCACACTTTATCTCTTGGATCTCTCACACCCCCTCTCCCTCTCTCAAGTTTCTCCCTCCCACCCTAACTACTCTCATACCCCCTCTCCCTCTCTCAAGTATCTCCCTCCCACCCTAACTATATAACTCTCTCTCCCTTGCTCTATCCCACCCACCCTCTGTCTCTTGGATCTCTTTCACCTCCTCTCCCTTTCTCAAGTATCTCCCTTCCACCCTGACTAGACAACTCTCACTCTCACATTATGTCCCTCCCACCCTAATCATGAGACAACTCTCTCTCGCTCGCTCTATCCTCCCCACCCTCTATCCCTTGGATCTCTCACACCCCCTCTCCCTCTCTCAAGTCTCTCCCTTCCACCCTTTGTCCCTTGGATCTTTCACACCCCCTCTCCCTCTCTCAAGTCTCTCCCTCCCACCCTAACTAGAAAACTCTCTCCCTCACAAGTTTATCTCTCTTAGGTCTCTCCCACTCCCTCTCTCTCTTTCCCTATCAAGTCTCTCTCTCTTAGGTCTCTCTCTCTAAGGCCTCTCTCCCTCTCAAGTCTCTCTCTCAGGTCTCTCTCTCTTAGGTCTCTCTCCCTCTCAGGTCTCTCTCTCTCAGGTGTTTCCCACTACCTCTATCTCCCTCTCTCTCAATTTTCTCCCTCAAAATATCCCTCCCAACCCCTCTCCCTCTCTTAGGTCTCTCCCCCACCCTAACTACATAAATATCTCCCCCTCTCAACTCTCTCTCTCTCTCTCTCAGGTAGCACTCCCTCCCACTGTACCTAGGCTGCTCTCTCTCACTCCAACCCTAACTCTCACACTCCCTCTATCTCTCCCTATCAGGTCTCTCTCTCTCTCACTATAACTCCCTCTCTCAAGTCTTTATCTTTCTCTCTCCCTCTCATCTCTCTCTCTATCTTAGGTGTCTCCCATTTCCTCTCTCTCATGTATCTCTCTCTCCCTCCCAACCCCTTTCCCTCTCTCAAGTCTCTCTCTCTCTCAAGTCTCACTCCCTCTCACCCTACCTAGACTACTCTCTCACTCCAACCCCCTCTCTCACACTCCCTCTCTCTTAGGTTTCACCCTCAAAATATACCTCCCACCCCCTTTTCCTCTCTTAGGTCTCTCCCTCATAATATACCTTCCACCCCTTCTCCCTCTCTTAGGTCTCTCCCTCCTATCCAAACTAGATAAGCCTCTTTCTCCAATGTAGTAATCTCTCTCTCTCTTAGGTCTCACTCACTCCCACCCTACCTAGAAAAATATCTCACTCTGACCCCCTCTCTCACACTCCCTCTCTCTCTATCTTAGGTTTAATTGATAAGGGAGAGGGTTGAGGGTTTAAGTGTTGAGGGTTGGAGATTGAGGGTTTAAGGGTTGATGGTTGAGGGATTAGGGTTTAAGGTATAAGGTTGAGGGATTATGGTTTAAGGTATAGGATTGAGGGATTAGGGTTGAGGGTAGAGGTATTATGGTTTAAGGGTTGAGGGTTTAAGGTTCAAGGAGGGTTGAGGATTGAGGATTGAGGTATTATGGTTTAAGGGTTGAGGGTTTAAGGTTTAGGGATTCAGGGATTAAGGTTGAGCAACTAGGATTGAGGATTTAATTGATAGGGTAGAGGGTTGAGGGTTTAAGGGTTGGGGGTTTAAGTGTTGAGGGTTGGAGGTTGAGGGTTTAAGGTTCGATGGTTGAGGTATTAGGGTTGAAGGGTTGAGGGTTTAAGGTTTGAGGTATGAGGGATTAGGGACTAATCTATTGTATACCTCTCTCAAAGGATCAAAACTAGCTATTGCTACAACAACTCCATGGTCCATCACGCCACCAACATTTCTAGGGCTATTTGATGTCAACATCTAAAAATGAAACAAAAAATATGAATTTTTTTTATCACTTATATTAGTTTATTTTCTTAATTAAAGAATAGAAAGGCAGTGAACTATTTAAAAAAATCCTCAAAGTAATGTAGTCTCATGGTGATGGTAAGAAACTAGAGTTCATAACAATGTTTAAAGGACAACATGTGACAAAACGTAGGGGTTTTGAAGCTTTTTGAAGCTTGTTGAAGCTATTTATTTGTAGACTTCAAGTGAACTCATTATTCTTGATCACAAGAATAGTCCAAATTATGCATCATCATGCATGATCAATAATAGTGGTTGCTGGCACAATACCCAGGATGGACAGTCATATTTTACTTGTTTGGAAATACATAATAGTGGATGTAAGTGTCCTCCTAGATTTTAAGAGAGATGATGTCAACAATTTTGAAGATATAGATGAGTGCATAGGGTGAATATGGGCATAGGGTGAATGAGGGGGGATAATGGGATGAGACTAGGAAGGGAAAATGAGACAAGACCGATAGGGGATAATGGAACATATGATGAATTAGGATGTGTCTATGGTTTTACTATAGCACATGAAGTTCGTTGTTGAGGTGTGTAGCAATAATGGAGAAGAGATTTGGTCAATAATGAGTGGAAGGAGAGATTTCTTGTAACAGTATGTGTATAGGATAAAATTTGGATGGAGGTGGTATAACATAGAAGGGATAAAGAGACATTACCAAGAAGGGATAATGGAACATATGGTGAAATAATAGAGGGTACAATGGGATGGGTGTCGAAGGGGATAATGGAACATAGAATGGACTAGTAGAGATTAGTGGGATGGTCCCAGAGGGGATCCTAGAACATAGGGTAAACTACTAGATGTTAATGGGTTGGGATTAGGAGGGAATAAAGGAACATAGGGTGAATTAGGGGAAGATAATGGGACAAGAACAAAAGGGGATAATGGAACATATGGTGAAATAAGAGAGGGTAATGGGATGGGAATAGAAGGGGATAATGGAACATAGGATAGACTAGTAGAGATTAATGGGATGGGCTAGGATGGGATAAAAAAATATAGCATGAACTATTGGAGGTTAATGGGGTGGGATTAGTAGGGAATAATGGAACATAGGGTGAATTAGGGGGTGTCAAGGGTTTGACTATAGTACATGAAGTGGGAACTTAAGGTGTGTAGTAATAATGGAGAAGAGTTTTGGTCAATAATGAGTGGAAGGTAAGGTTTCAAGTGTAAGATTATCTATATAGGATGAAACATGGACAAAGATGGTATAACATAGAATGGATAAAGGGAAAACACCAAGAGGGGATGATGGAACATAGGGTTAAATAATATAGGGTGCAATAAGATGGGAGTAGAAGGGGATAATGAAACATAGGATGGACTAGTAGATATTAGTGAGATGGGATAGGAGGGGATCATGGAAAATATGGTGAACTATTAAATGTTAGTGGGATAGGATTAGGAAGGAATAAATGAACACAAAGTGAATTAGGAGAAGATAATGGGACACGATCAAGAGGGGATAATGGAACATAGAATGGACTAGTTAAGATTAATTGGATGAGCTAGGATAGGATAATAAACCATTTAAGGTGAACTATTAGAGGTTAATGGGATGTGATAAGGTGAATTAGGTAGTGTCTAAGGTTTGAATATAGGACATTAAGTACGAACTTGAGGTGTGTAGTAATAATGTATAAGAGATTTGGTCAATAATGAGTAGATTGAAAGGTTTCTTGTAAGGATATGTGTATAAGATGAAACATGGAGGAAGGTGGAATAATATATAAGGTGTTAAAGATTGGGATATGTGATGTAAAATGGTTAAAATATGTGTGATGATACAAATGGAAGAATGAGATGGACGTTGAATGGTAAATATATTTAGGATCTCACAAGACCAACCAAGCATGACACCCTCTAATAGATATGGAAAATAAGACATCATGATAGATTCCTTACAACATAATTCATTCATGCATCACAAGTCATATACTCTTGATGTTTGGTTAAAATGTGTGGTGAGGAGGATGATACAAGTGATAGGTTATGGGATGGTGGAAGGAAAGAGTTAACTTGGTTGAAAGGATGAGGTAGCCTAAAAATGAGCATGAAAGAAACTATGTGAGAGTTCCCACTATGATCTACTATCATAAAAATTAGCATGTATCAATAACATCTTGTACATGGCAAGTGGGTAGAGCTAGTGGTCATAGGGAAACGAAGGGATATGACAAGGGATTATTGGAATCATGGGCACATAGTACTAGTGAATACTAGGAAAGGTGATAACAATAACCATTTGAGAATAAAGCATGTTCTTTGACTTATTTACCAACTAGCTATAAGTAGTAAATAATCAATTATGACTAATGCAACAAAAATATCTCTCAACCCACAAGATCACTCCAAGAGCTCTGATACCACTGATGAAAGGAGAAAACCCAACTAGAAAAACAACTCTTAAAACTTATACATGCAACAAAAGAAATGCTAGAAATTAAATCAAATCTGCTAGAAATGTCTCGTACTCCTCATTCAACATCTCTTGAATTGTTACAATAACAAAGAAACAATTAAGCACAATTAAAAAAACATTCATTTGCAGCCATATGGGCTGATTAATTCCACTACAAATCTACTATAAAACTTATAAGAGGCAGAAAATAACAAATACAAAAATATCTCCTTCAAACAATCTTCTTTTACAACATTTTGCTCCAACAATCTGCAACCTTCAATGGAAACCTCTGCTATAATAAACCATGGATTCTCCAATCCATTTTCTGCTGCAAATACCTCTTCTAACCTCCAAAAACATGTCCAATTTTTTCTCTAGAGGAAACCTTTTTCCTCTAACTTGTCTCTCAAAAATTGCCTTCAAAATTCTTCTTCAATAATTCTTACATGAAAGTGGTTTCCAGATTCTTCTCACCCTCTTCTTCTATGTCAACAAAAGTCATCATACCTTGTTGTATTTTATCTTGTACCTTATTATTGATGCACCTTACCATCTCTCTTTTTTCACTTCCTTTTACCATTTCACCCTCACAAAAATTAGCTTCATTAGCAACATTGACAAAATTCAATAAATCAATAATTACCTCTATTTTCTTCCCCTTGTTCACTGCTGCCACTTTTTCTCCTTCAAAGAGGCATGTATCAGCTACAACCTTTTTCTTTTCATTATCTTCTTCTATAATTTCTCCCTGAAATAATTTTTCTATTTTTCTTATCTCCTCTTTCAATAGGAGACTATCTTCTTCTTCACCATTCCCTTTGTCAAATCTAGGACTATCAAAATCCATTCTTTGAATTGCTACAACATCATCCACAACTTCATCTACCTCTTTTTCATGTAAATTTTTACTAACATAATTAAATGATACCTCTTTTTCTACTGAGATATCCTTCTTCTTTTCACTATTTTCCTTGTCCTTGCTAAATTTTGCAAACAAAACATTTTCAGATAAAACAAAATCTTTAAAATTACCATTAAACTTATGATATGTAGTGACCATTTTATCTTCTTTCTTTCTTTCTCCATCCTTTCTTTATGCTTCTTTTATTTTAGTTGTCCTCTTTCAAGAGAACATTCTTCTTCCCATATCTCTCGTCTCGTATTCCCACTTTCTTTTTAATCATCTTTTCCAATTTACATCTACTTCAACTTGGAGCTTTTCAAACTCTTCTCGATACTTCATATTTTCTACTTCTTCCAAATAATATTCCTAAAACAAAATTCTTACATGCCTCCTCATGACCCATCCCATCCTCTCTAATATAGACTGTCTCATGTTCGGTGATCTGTCTACACATAAATCACAAACACCGTCACAAGTCTTGGTGAAAACTACCTCACATTCAACGCTCTGCCTGCACACTCAAGAACTCCTACTCTGATACCACTGATGAAAGAGCATCCAAACCTCACTCAAAAACTCACAACAACATCTTATGCAGCATTAACATGAGGTAAAAAATTGCAACAACATAATTAATCTTCTTTATTTAACTTGCAACATAGTTTCACAACTTCAGCAAAATATGATTACATGAGTTTGTGCAGCCATATATGGTGAATAAAATCATTACAAAACATACTTGAATCTACTATAAGAACAACAAACAACATCAAAGAAAAGCTACAAACTCCTCCTTTTCAAATCACCTTCCTACAAAATGAAATTGACTCTTCAATCTACCTTCTTCCACAACCAACTTTGATAATATTCAATCATGTATATCATAATCCATTTGCTACTGCAACACCTCCCAAAACCTACAACAAAATTTCCTTTTCTCCTCTCCCCAAGAGAAGCCACGCCTACCTCTCTTTTCCCCAAAAATCTGGAAGAATAATGAATTCAAAATTGTCAAGTAACCTCCAATGATGCCTCCACTATCTCCATTTCTTGTAGCCTCTATTCTTCCATGTTCAACCTGGTAAAAATTCTCATAAAAGCATTAACTAAAAATATTAAAATGATAAAAGGCATCTTTGAACCCATTTCCATTAAATTGCCAAAATTGGTTGACAACTAGGACTCCCACTCCACTCAACAGAACTCGAAAAAGCAAAAATAAAAAACTCAATCTTGGGTGCCTATTTCCATTGCTAAATTTAAGGAATAATAAATGAGTTTTCATAGAGTGTATCTCCCAAAAATCCATGCCCAAATTTCCTATTTGGTTTTTCAATTTTCTAAATTGCCTCCACAATTATCTCCAACACCAAATATTATAATTTTAATAAAGACCAATTTATTTAAAATATTATTTTGGCCAAATATTGTAAGTTATTTATCCAAATACATAATTACTAAACATTATGAAAATTAAAATAAAATTCCCTCTTTTTTATTGTTGAGGATTGCCCTACACTTGGATGCTCCTGCATCAATGACCTAAATTATTAATATTTTTGTGAGGCTATAATATGAGAATTGACACTAAAGAGAATATGCATTACACATAGAAAATAAGACATAATTTCAACTCGAAGCTTTCAATTTCTTAATTTCACAAATTAGTTTCATTCGTTCTCCACTTCATGTTCCTCCATTGTTTGTGTTTCTCATCAATTTTTTAGATTTGTATACACAAAATTACCAAAATTAGCTAACATTATTTTACAACACCATTAATGAATAAATGTTACTCGAGTGAACATTGTTTGAGTACATGAATAGCGAGGTGTGGAGCTTGAAAGTCCACCAGCAAACTATTTGGCATCTAAAGCATGTTATGAGACAATCATTCAAATAACATTCAACTGTTCACATGCAATAGTTATTTCTTTAATACTAGTTGCATACCTATGGACTTGACATCGAAAAGAAATAAGGGTCTATAGGAATGATGCACATATAATGAACACTCTAACCCTAAATTTTCATCATATTGATTCTACTAATTTAGTTTTTCTTAAATTTCAAAATAGAATTTAATAAACAAAATTAAATGAACTTGTTGAATTTTACCTGAGTATCAATACTGAATGTTTCATTTAGCAATGCATTTGTCATAACCATCACATCTGCAACTGATGTAGGCTATGTAGCTGCATCCCAAGCACTTTGATAGTCATACATGCAAACAACACCGCAAGTGTGACAATGGTGGGGTGGAACTTCGGGCCTAGATGTCTCATCCACATCAGGCTCTACTATTGGCCTCACACATTGTACAATGCTCTGAGTGAGCGAGCTAATTGACTCCAGCATGTCCACCTCAACACTATACTTCACAACAGAAGGAACAGTGACATACTCCACCATGGGTTTGGCAAAGGGTCTTGGTTCTGACTATGGATTATGTCATGCAACCAATCTATCATGTGTGGAGCCCCCACCTCTAACCTAAAAGTCTAAGATGTCAAAATAATTTGGCATCTTATTGAGGACAAACTCACAATAGAGGTTCCTCAAAAAATAATGTGGTACCTCATGGTTATTGCTTGAAGGTTGGTCAAAAACCATCCACCACCGCTCCCAAAACTTATTTTTTATTAATTCATGGTGGCACTAATGGATGTAGAACCTCCTGCATACATGTGATAAAGGTGCATTTGTTCTCATGTTTGTAAATAGGGCACACAAGTTGGCTTGACTAATTTTTAATTTTTCCGCATTTGCATATGAAAGACCACTAGCATAAAATTGTCTTAATTCATCCCTCTTATTCGACCAAAAATTGATTTTCTCACTCATTTATCCTACATGTGCTACAATCGACTTTAGCGATTTGGCAACCCCTCTCATATAAGGGTAGGTTTCAGCATGCTTAGTTAATCTTCCAATCAATTGTTCAATGTCTCTTTTGTTATTTTCAATTTGATTTAGGATATTTTCTTGGGTTCCTTAAGGATTCCTATGAACTAACGAAGAGGTTTGAGGTTGTTCTTGTTCAAGAGCCTCTTTGTGAGGGGTTGATTGTGAATTGTCAATGTTTGGAGGTGGAGATTGATTCCCTAGAAATTAAAACAAACTTTAAAAAAAAAACCTATTTCAATCTACATTCTAATTCAAAATCAAAATAAAAATAATAGAAATACATACCTCTTCGATCTCTTCGACATATTTGATGTCTTGGTGGAATCCTCGTGAAGAATTGCAAGAAAAATTTGATCTCCTTTTGACAAGTGTGACTTGAGAGAGTAGAAAATGGGAGAACAAGGAGCGGGTTTGAGAAAAAATGCATTGAAAATGTCTGATTTTTTTAAAGGCCTTTTGCATTTGGCAATTTTAGGTTTTTTTTGCAAAAGTGGCACCTTTTTTGTGTCATAGATCGGTGCATTGACCCTTTTGTCTTTATATATATATTTAATTGATAATTGTATGCTATGATTTATGATCCTTATATACAAAAATGGTATGTGTTTATAATTAGGATATTGTTTAATATTACTACTATGGGTTTATTTTTTGTCTAATAAATAATGTATTTTTAAATAACAATAAAATCAAGTGAATAAATTTTGATTACTTAATGAGTTTATATTAGTTTATGTATGTGTTTGGATAGAGGCCAACTCATGTGGATTCAATGTGTTACTTATGTGTTGGTAATTTTACTCCAAGACATATAAGACCATTGTATAGTTTAATGGGTCTCTTTGGGGTAATGCAACTAGATTAATTAGCCTAGGGTGTAAACCCTAAGGATAGTATATTTTAGATCAATGTTCTTGTACCTTCTAAATTCACAATGTTAAACCAAGATTGATATATGAATTGACTTCTTAGCATCACAACTAGGGTTGATAAAGGGCCTCTATGAGGTTATAGTAGAGGATGATTATTCTCTTAGCATAGCTTTTCCCACTAATATTGAGGTGATCACTAAAAGTGCAATACCTATTATTTAATTATAGATAAGCTTATTGTTTCTCAACATAATATGATTCAAATATCTATATCACAGGGTTATCTAAATTTCACTAGTAGCCTACAAGTGATAGATTCCAGGAATTACCCAATTTTACAGGGTTTAGATAGGATTTTTATGATGGTATATAAGCAATGGATGCTAGGATAGTAGCATACAAGTGATATATTCCAAGATCTACCCAATTTTATAGGGTTTAGATAGGTTTTCTTTTAAGGTATGTAGGCAATGGATGCTAGTATAGTAGCATACAAGTGATAGATTCTAGGAGCTACCCAATTGTATATAAGGATTTAGATAGGATTTTTTTGATGGTATGTAGGCAATATATTCTAGGACATATCCATCTCAAGAGTCTAGTATTATCCTTTGGGTATCAAAATAAATGCATGTGTTTAAAGTTTGCAATCTACCTAAGGTATGGTTCTCAATATTTTGATTGATAAATCAATATAAGTGATTGATAATATAAAAGATAGTCTTTGGTGAGGTAAAACCATATGACATCCTAATTATGTTTATTTAATTTTAAGATGATTCTAAGGCTTTCTTTTTTATGGAAATCTTATTTGTAGTCATATGGGATGTAGTTTGTTACACTTGTGTTTTTAATGATGATAGCAATGGGATGTGTTAGTGAAAATATTTTTCGACCAATGTATATATACGACTCGCATAGTAACAATGAAATAAATTATTAACAATTGGATAGACTACAAGTAGTCTTCCTCTATGTTTGAAAGGGGCAACCCCATTTAAAATAAAATTGGAATAAAAATGGGGTATGCTCTTAACTTGAAAGCATGAAATGCCATTTTATGGAAATATATCTAATTAAAGGGGTAAAAGCAAGAAGTTGGGTCCACGAAGAGGGGAAGTTTTGGAAAAAAAAATGTTGAAAGGAACGATATCCTTATCCTAAATTTGAAGGGTAACCCGTTCCACTTCGGGTACTCATTACAAAATAGGTACCCATTTCAAAAAGGTATTTTAAAAAAAAAATCAACTATCGTTTCATTTTCACCTACAACTTCCACAACCAAAGAGATAAACCTGAGGAAAATGGGAACCCATTTTGCAAGCCATATATGCCACCCAAATGCACCTACTACCTCCTCCCTTTATCGTACTCAATCTTAGCAACCTCGAGATTAGTATTTGTGCTTTTTTTACTTTATATTTAACATTTTTTTGTAATTATAGTTTGAAATTTAATTATATAATGTAATTTGTAGGGTTTATAATTTCATGGTTTATATTATTTATTTTTTTAATTTTTGTATGAATTCTATAGTTTTTAAATTCCATATTGTAAATATATTCATCAAAATAATGGATACATACAATAAATTAAAACCTAGAACCCAAACCTAAAAACTAAAACCCTAAACCCTAAAACCCTACAACCCTAAACCCTAAACCCTAATGGATTCATGCCTATCATTATAAATTAATGGTCACTAAGAATATGAATGGTCACTAGTATTTGAAAAACTAATCCCTTCTATGGAATTAAATCACCACTACCACTTTCAACCTCTTGGTTGGCATAATACTCCCAAAACCTTACATAGATTCTAGAAACAAGTGTCTATGATATCACAATTCATTTAATCATTCATTGTATAACCCTAGTGTGCATTAAATATGGATTGTCTATGCTATCTTTTGACAACTCTCTCCTAATAATTTTCCTCTACTTTAAATGTTTAGAAAGTTCTAGTTATATAAATGTTAAGAATGATAAAATAATTAGAAGAAATATAGGGTATACACCATAACAATAATACCTGTTACCCGATTTTCACCCACGGGCTCAATCAGGGGAAATTATGTCTTAAATTTGGCACGTGGATTAAATGTGGCTCCCATGAGGGTTGAGCCCAGCGTGCAGGTGTTTGGTTTTCACGAGAGGGTCCTCACCCAATGATATTTCACAAGGAGGTTTGTTGGAAAGCATGCCTCGATCAGATTTGGCATAAAATTCCTCAAGAAAAAGGTCATTGAGACCTTTTAGATGTCTTGCTGACTAATAGTGGGTTCTACTCATTTAAAATATGTCAGTCGCCCAGACATTTTGATTGTCGTAGGTCTTAATATGTCTCCCCAACATGCTAAAGTCTCACTGAAAGGTTTAAGTTCGGCATGAGGTCCCGGTGACCAAGCAATGTCTCGCTAAAGTGAAATGAGCCCTCGCCAAAACATATAGTTTCGCTGAAAAGTATTGCCGACCTAAAAAGGTCTTGCTGAGATGAAGCGGCGTTGGCGAAAGATTTCAATTCGACATGAGGTCCCAGCGACTAGGCGGAGTCTCACCGAAAGAATGGAACTCTAGCGAAATGTTGAGCTTGGGGAGATGTCTTCCCGAAAGGATAAGGTCTCAGCGAAATTTGGTGCCTTTGCTATGATGTCTCCCTAACTTGAAAAGGTCTCCCCGATAGAAAAAGTCTCCCTGACAATGAGATGAGTTCGCCAAAGGATATTTCCTTCGGCAAAAGGTCTTCCCGATAGCGATTGTCTTAGCGATCACTGTGGATATCGGTATGACTTTTGCATTCGCTATGACCTCCTGCCGACAAAGAGATGTCTTACCGATAGCGATGAATTTTCCAATAGAAAATGGATGTCGATACAAATTTTGTTGCTCGATATGAAGTCTCACCAATAGATGTATGTTATGTCGATACTGCTATAGAGTATAATTGCATCGAGGAGACACGGCTAGTGTCTCACCGACATGCAATTCATTCTGATGAAGAGATTTTGACCACCCGGAGAAGCTTGCATGGAGTGAGTTCAACCAATCAGAGGTAGCCAAAGATGATCCATTGACAATTTGACTATCGTGACTACCCCTGTGAAGAAGATCAACAGAACATGGACAATATGAATTTTCTCTATGAATAAAGTAATGAATCATTTTGATATCCAAGGGGTGGCATCTGTAAAGATCTAGGAGGAGATTGAAGACTGTTTCCAGAGAGGTCAACTTGCGGAAGGATATGGAGCAAGAAGAAAGATGGCAGAAAGGAGAAAGCCTCAAGTCTGTGACACCTAGGATCGTTGCTGGCAGAAGAGTCGATCTACATTTATGGTAACACTTAGAAGCATTCAAGGCAGCTCTTCAAGGAAGTTCGAGAGTAGACATGAAGGCCAGAGGTTGGCACATTAAATGCATTGCAAAAGATCAAGGAGGCCATTCCTGGAGTGACTCTCCACCGACATGAACAGCAGGGACGCAGCATTAACTTCATTCAAAAGATCTAAGGGAAGATCTTTTCTGAAGACCGATATTTTGTAGACCCTAAAAATCAAGGGGTGACACTTTTTGTATATATGTCATTTTTTTCCTTTTTGTAGATAGTTTTGACTTGCATATTCTTCTGTGTTTGTGACTTCTGTGAGTCCTTAGAGGAGAATACTGAGTTTTGTAACTCATTTACATACATTGTATGTATAGTTTCACCTTTGGAAATCAATAAAGAAAGCAACTTCTGCCTTCTCAGTTATCTGTTTCATTGAGTGTATTGAATGATTGATAAATTTACATGTGAGTTTCTCTTATTCCTTGTTAATTGTCTCATTAATAGCACTTTTAAGTAGAGGAAATGTGTATATTGCAGGTCATAGGTTATGTTGGTGATGCAAACAGATTTTAGTTGTGAGGAAAATTTATCATCCTTCTAGAACTGTTTGTATCGTAGCTTTCTTATGAACATCTATGCAATATCATATGAGTGTTGAGTTTTGCGTATTAGCTTTTACTGGTTGATTGGAAACTGTGTGTTAATCAGCTGTTCATGATTGAACAAATTTGGTGTATCTCCATAGGAGTAATTTTCAATTTTTATGTTCCTTCTCCCTTTACCTCACAAAGATTAGTAATTAAGTGATATTACCAGTTAGGAGCCGACCTCATCCAGAGGTTCATTTCAACTTTAGGTGACCCACAACCTTGAAATGATCCCATGTTTCTCTAGAAAGCTCAGTTTTTGTAACTTTGCATAGGGTGCATTTTTTAGAGATAACAATTTTGGCACACCCGGTGGGACCTGAGTTAGAAGTAAAATTCCTAAGCCTTGCTATTTTGATGTGCTGACAGTGAGTTGATAGCCTTTTAGAGGTCATTTTTAAGCATATCTGGCGACTATGTGTCGAGGAAAGGATCAATGTGTTTGTTTATATGAGAAAAATAGAAACCAGAAGTTCAAAAGCTGTAGAGTTTTTGCATTTATCTTCTCCAAGAAGAAGAGGGAGAACTCTCAGAAGGGTTGTTCCTTCTCTTAGAGTTCAGTCAACACCACCTGGTGTTAGTCACAAGACACTATTTTCATACAAAAGGAGAAGAAAAAGAGACCCTCTAGCTAGGTGTTCAGCATCTCCTACTCTTAGAACAGAACCTTCTGCCTCCTCATTCGGGGTTTTCAACTTTGCAACAAATAATATTTCTGTTGTAGCAAATACTTCTCAGCCAAGTTCAAGTTCTTCTTCAGCAAGCATACCAATGCATTCCAGCTCAATGGCAGCACCAAGAGCCTTTACTTTCGTACTGTTCAACTAGGGTAGTCCGCTCAATCTAGCGCAACATGATGATATTCCATTAGCAACGTTAAAAGGGTTACCAGAGTTTATTGGAAAAGGATAAGTAACACCTTTTGAACATATCAAAGATGTAGCAGCATTGTGTAATGTGCATCATGTGACACAAGAAAATGTAGCTGTGAGATTGTTGGATGCATCTTTCAAGAAGAAGGCATTGGAATGGTTTAGAAGCTTGTCGGTGGGTTCTATAAGAACATGGGATGAGCTTGGTGATGAATTTACTAGATTTTTTGAGGAAAAATCTGATCACCTATCTTTGGTAGAGCAGTTAACAACCATGAAAAGAGCCACATAAGAACAAATGGCGGACTTCAATATCCGATTTCAAAAAACTTGGAACAGAATACCTGCCACAGTAAGGCCTTTTGCTGATTATGCATTTTTGTACTATTTGAAAAGTTTAAATAGTGATATCTCAGTCATGATACAGTCTATGGGGGGTACTTCTTTACCCCAGGCTTATGGTATAGTTGTTAAGGCAGAAAATAACCTCATTCAGGCAGGCAAGTTAGCACCTAGGCCACCTATGCCCTATTTCCCTAAAATTCAATCAAATATGCCATTGCAAATGCCATCTTTATCCCCTTTACCTGCTGTTCCAGCATTACCCATGGCTGTGAGTCAGGGAATGTTAGCTATCAGACCATCAAGTGAATTGCAAGAGATTAAGTCTAGTCGGCAAAAGATAGAAAGTATTTTACAAACTACGGGAAGTGAGTTGACCAGCATGAAGAGATAGTATCAAGGGGCAAGGACAAATTTTCAACAGCAGAACCAACAACAAGGTCAGAATGTAAATCAGTCTTATCAAAATCAGGGATATCAGTATCAGCAAAATAGGCAACCTTGTCAAGGTGCCTATCAGAGGAAAAATGTTAATCAGAGACCATTCCAATCTTATAATCCAGCTCCTCTTAATGCGGTAAATCCATTAAAGGATATGGTTCCAGCCTAGAATAACTTTGTGATAGAAAGTGAATGGTGTTATGCATGTAACCAACCACATAACCCAACCTCATGCTCAAATGGGGTAGTTAATCATACATTTATGGTCTAGAATGTTGTCAGTTCATAGCCAGATGCGCCTACTAATATACCTAAAAAACAACTGGATATACATTCTAATGAGACTGCATTTTTAAATTGGCAAAGTGAAGAGTTCTGTGGTGTGAATGTCAATTCAACAATTGTAGCCAATACTCGAGCTAAGAAAATAGCTCTTGAGGTGGAGCAATCATCTAATAAAAACAAGGGGCTTGCAACTGTAGAAGTATCATCCACACCTATTCTAAATGTACCAAAGAGAACTATTGTCTTACCAATCAACGAGTAGCCTCATAAGAATAAAGAACTGGCTACTACTAAACTACATCAGAAGGTACCTTTAACTGTACCTTACAACATTGTGGATAGTATGAAGAAGATGAATGTGAATATGACCATGTGGGACTCCTTAAGCATTCTAGGATAGGATGATCTACTTAAAAAAGCATTATTTGAGGATATAAATCCTGAACAAGTTGTTGATTCCCAAAGAGTCGTGATGGCTAATGATGATCAAGAGAAAGTTGCTAATCCCAGTAGCAAAAGGGAATATGTGATTCAAGGTAAGAACGTGAGACCTCCTCCATTCTATGTTTCATTGATTATTGGAAAAAATTTAGTGCACAATTATATGGTAGATAGTGGTGCTACATGTTTTGTGATGCCCAAGCAAGTAGCTGATCAGTTAGGTTTAAAGTATGAACCTTTAGAAAAGGGAGTAGTCTAGTTGGATGGCTCATCTATTAATACAGTGGGGCTCATCAAAGATGCTAGCTTAATTTTGCATGCTTGCCCTAATTTTTCAATTTTCCAAGACATTTATGTGGCAGATGTGCCTCCATATTTTGGGTTATGTTTGTCAAGGGATTTTACGGCTAAAATAGGGGGATGCCTTTCGTCTGATTGGTCTCACATGTTATTCTGTACTAGATATGGAACTAGAGTAACCATTAAGTCTGAGTTACTTACGAAAGACAATATAGAACCTTATGTACCCAATGCAATAAATGCCAATTGCATAATTTTTGAACAAGATGAGCATGTTGTTGTCTTTGATCCTCGCATTGTTGTCGATGATATTCCTGATATACTTCTAGATGAGTGGGCAGTAGGTCAAACTTCTAGCGCTAAGAGTGACTTGGTGTTAGACGCTGGTATGGGTAACTACATGTTTCAAGAAGCTGATATAGTGATGCCTAGCTTGGTTAAGAGGCCAGTGAATGATTGTGATCAGCAAGATGAAGTTTGGGAAATGTATTTTGATGGCTCAAGGAGCAGGCATGGTGCTGGTGGGGGTGCATTATTGGTTTCCCCAAGAGCTAAAAGATATTATGCAGCCTTTAGGTTTGCATTTTTGTGCACTAATAACACAGTAGAATATGAAGGTCTTATTCAAGGGTTGGAATGGGCAAGGAAACGTGGAATTAAGTGTTTGAAGGTGCATGGGGACAGTGAATTGATAGTAAATCAGGTTAGAGGCCTGAATGTTGTTAAAAATGATGTTCTTAAATTGTATAAGCATAAGGTTTGGGACCTCATTGAGGATTTTGAGGCTTTCAATATCATTTCAATTCCAAGAAATTAGAATCAGCATGTTGACAGATTAGCAGTTGTGGGAGCCCAATTTGACATTCCAAATAGTGCAAGAAAGGAATGTAATTAGCATCACATCAAGGTTATTATTAGGCCTTCAGTGCCTGACAACAATGTTAACTGGCAGGTCTTTGAGAGTGATGAGAAAATTCTGTAATTTCTGCTTGAAGAGGACGTGTTTACAGCATCAAATCAGGATAAAATCAAACAGTAGTATGGAGACCAGGTACTGCAATTAAGGAACAACAAGTTGCCTAAGGGTTTTGTTACCTTAGAAAGTATTTTCAACTCTAATGATCAGGCTAAAAGTAACAGAGCCAATTTACTGGTTTAACAAGATCATTATGAGGACTTAGAAATTGCACCCAAGAGAAGCCTCAAGATAGGGAAAATAAACACTGCTATTGAAAAGCAGTCTTTTCTATAGTTATTCCAAGAATTCATTGACATATTCGCTTGGGAATATAGAGATTTGAAGGGGTTTGATCCACATCTTGCACGACATACAATAGAATTGGAGCCAACAGCCAAACCCATAAGGCAAAAACAGAGGCTAGTTAATCCCAAACTGGAGCCACTAATGCAGAAAGAGGTCTTCAGACTTATAGAAAGTGGGATTATTTTTCCCATCAAGCATACTAGTTGGGTTGCCAATCTAGTTCCCGTCAGGAAGAAGGACGAAGAGCTTAGATTATGTGTAGACTTCAGAGATTTGAAAAAAGCTTCGTTAAAGGACAGACACCCTCTTCCGTCTATGGAGCAGATTTTTCAATGTGTGTAAGGTTTTGAACGTTTTTCGTTACTGGATGGATATTCTGATTATAACCAGATTTTGGTAAGGGAAGAAGATCAATTTAAAACTGCCTTCACCACAAAATGGGGCACAATGGCGTACAGGAAAATTCCATTTGGTTTGTCTAATGCTAGAGCAACCTTCCAAAAGGCTATGGACATGGCCTTCAGCAATTTAATGTATAAGTTTGTCTTAATATATCTTGATGACATCACTGTCTATTCTAAGAAGACAACAAATCACATCGACAATTTGAGGTAGATTTTTGAAAGTTGTCAGGAGTTTGGTATATCATTGAACCCCAATAAATGTGTTTTCTTTGTTCATGCGGGAAGGATTCTTGGGTATGTAGTATCTAGGAAGGGAATCACGGTGGATCCCAAAAGAGTGGCAACAATCTTGGAGCTACCTTTACCTCCGCATAAAAAAGGACTTCAGGGTTTCATTGGTCGTATTAATTTTTTCAGGAGGTTTCTCCCTAATATAGCATCCTTGTTAAAACCCCTCACAGCTATGTTAAAAAATAATGCAGAGTTCAGATGGACCCGAGAAGCAAGGGACAGTTTTCAACTGATCAAGGAGGCGTTAGCTTCTGCCCCAACATTAGTTAACCCAGATTTCAGCAAAGATTTTACCTTGTATGCTTTTGGCAGCTTTAGTGTAATTTCTACAATTTTGGTGTAGAAAAATGTAGAAGGGTTGGAGAAGCCCATTTCCTTTTTCAACAAGGGTCTGGAAGACTATGAGCATAAGTATACCTTCGTAGAAAAACATGTGCTGGCTATTGTGAAAATTTTGAAGAAATTTAGACATCTATTGTCTCATAACAAAATTCATCTTCAAGTGGCACATTCCAGTGTGAAAGAATTTTTACTTAGCAAAGATCTAAATGAAAAAAGGGCTGGATGGATCACAAGAGTTATGGAGTACGATGTGGATATTCAGGTCACCAAATTGGTGAGGGGGTTTATGCCAGCAGCTGGCTAACGAAGACACTTCAGCAGTAGAGAATGAATGAGACTCAGTTTTGTTCAATATTGGGACAACAGATAATGAAGCTACCAGCTGGTTGCAGAAAATATCATTTTTCTTGAGAACCGGGGCATGTCCACCTAATCTAAACAGAGCAAAGAGGAGGTACTACCAACTTCAGTCTATTCCTTTCGTCTTGATTGATGATGTTTTATATAGAAAAGATCACAGTGGAGTACTGCTCAGGTGTGTTGATAATGATCAAGTGGATCAGATACTACATGAATTCCATGATAGACCTTCTGGAGGTAACTATGCTGCAAGGACAACAGCATATAATATCTTAAGAGCAAGCTATTACTGGCCTGACTTGTTTAAGGATGCACATACATATGTCAGGAGATGTTCCAAATGTGCCTTGTTTTCAGGCAAAGAAAGGCTTGTTGCTTTGCCATTGCAACCAATTCAGATAGAGCAGCCATTTATGAAGTGGGGAATTGACTTCATAGGAGCAATTAATCCACCCTCAAGTGCAGGCCATCGGTGGATTATCACAGCAACAGACTACTTTACACGATGGAAAAAAGCTTTGCCTCTGAAGGAAGCTAATGAAACAACAGTGTTGAATTTTTATGAGGACATAGTTTGCAGATTTGGAGTCCCAGATTCTATAATTTCTGATAATGCCCTGGCATTTGTTGGTTTGAAGGTTGCTGATTAGGCATTAAAGAATGGAATTTACTTGAACACAAGCTCCAACTATTATCCTTAGGGCAATGGACTTGCAGAGTCCACTAATAAAAATCTGATTAACATTATCAAAAGGACGCTTCAAAGCAATTAGAGGGATTGGCATGCCAAGCTAAAGAATTCTCTTTGGGTAGACAGAATTACCCCTAAGAAGGTTATTGGGAACTCACCTTACATGTTGGTGTACGATAAAGAAGCAAAATTACCTATTTCTACTGAGTTTCCCGCCTTGGACATTGCCAGTCAGCTGGTCCTGTTTGAGCAGACTAACCCACTTGCCTTAAGATATACTCAGCTGATGGAGTTAGAAGAAACTAGAAACAAGGCTATGAAGAATATGGAACGTTAGAAAATCCTGACTAAGAGAACATTTGATAAGAAAACTAGATCAAGAGATTTCATGGTGGGAGATCTTGTGCTGAAATGGGATGTTCTAAAAAGCAGGTCGGGCCATCACACCAAGTTTGATAATATGTGGACGGGTCCATTTATTATCAAAGACTGCAAAGAACACAATGCTTACCAATTGGTCACAACTGAAGGTGAAGAGCTTCCTATCCCATTCAATGGGATATACCTCAAGCCTTGTTTTGAGGTTTGATAAGTTCCTCCATTGTACATATTAGGTTAGGTTTTATGTTTTCAATAAGTGCTTCCGCACTTTGGTTTAATTTTTTCCATTTCCTAAGTGTTGTTTCAGCACAGTAAATAGTTTCATTTCAGTTTCTCCTGTTTCTTGGGTTTCAGGCAACCTGTTATGATCTATAAGTTACACACACGTTTGAGCTATGTACAAAGCTGATGTTTTAATTTTTTTTTCTGAGTTTTCCTAATGACTCCATGCCCAATGGACAAGTTTTGGCTACTGGTTTCCATGTTTAGCAGGCAAACATCCAGCTGAGGTCGCTAGAAATGTTACCCGATTTTCACCCACGGGCTCAATCAGGGGAAATTATGTCTTAAATTTGGCACGTGGATTAAATGTGGCTCCCATGAGGGTTGAGCCCAATGTGCAGGTGTTTGGTTTTCATGAGAGGGTCCTCACTCGATGATATTTCACAAGGAGGTCTGTTGGAAAGCATGCCTCAATCAGATTTGTTATAAAATTCCTTAAGAAAAAGGTCACTCAGACCTTTCAGATGTCTTTCCGACTAACAGTGGGTTCTACTCATTTAAAATACACTGGTCGCCTAGACATTTTGATCGCCGTAGGTCTTAATATGTCTCCCTAACATGCTAAAGTCTCACCGAAAGGTTTAAGTTTGGCATGAAGTCCTGACGACCAAGCAATGTCTCACCGAAGTGAAATGAGCCCTCGCCAAAACATATAATTTCGCTGAGAAGTCTTACCGACCCGAAAAGGTCTTGCTGAGATGAAGTGGCATCGGCAAAAGATTTCAATTCGGCATGAGGTCCTTGCGACTAGGCAGAGTCTCACCGAAAGAATGGAACTCTTGGCGAAATGTTGAGCTTGGGGAGATGTCTTCTCGAAAGGATAAGGTCTCGGCGAAAGTTGGTGCCTTCGCTATGATGTCTCCCTGAATTGAAAAGGTCTCCTTGATAGAAAAAGTCTCCCCGACAATGAGATGAGTTCGCCGAAGGATATTTCCTTCGGAAAAAGGTCTTCCCAATAGCGATTGTCTCGGCAACCACTGTGGATATCGATATGAATTTTACATTCGCTATGACCTCCTGCCGACAAACAGATGTCTTGCCGATAGTGATGAATTTTCCAATAGAAAATGGATGTCAATATGACTTTTGTTGCTCGATATGAAGTCTCACCGACAGATGTATGTTATGCCGATGCTGCTATAGAGTATCATCGCATCAGGGAGACATGGCTAGTGTCTCACCGACATGCGATTCATTCTGATGAAGAGCTTTTGACCACCCGGAGAAGCTTGCGTGGAGTGAGTTCAACCAATCAGAGGTAGCCAAAGATGAACCATTGAAAATTTTACTGTCGTGACTACCCTTGTGAAGAAGATCAACGGAACATAGACAATATGAATTTTCTCTATGAATAAAGCGATGAATCATTTCGATATCCAGGGGGTGGCATGTATAAAGATCTAGGAGGAGATTGAAGACTGTTTCCAGAGAGGTCAACTTGCAGAAGGATTTGGAGCAAGAAGAAAGCTGGTAGAAAGGAGAAAGTCTCGAGTCTGTGACACCTGGGATCACTGCTGGTAGAAGAATTGATCTACATTTATGGTAACACTCAGAAGCATTCAAGGCAGCTCTTCAAGGAAGTTCGAGAGTAGACACGGAGGCCAAAGGTTGGCACATTAAATGCATTGCAAAAGATCAAAGAGGCCATTCTTGGAGCGAATCTCCACCGACATGAATAGCAAGGACACAACATTAACTTCATTCAAAAGATCTAAGGGCAGATCTTTTTTGAAGACCAATATTTTGTAGACCCTAAAAATCAAGGGGCGACACTTTTTGTATATATAGCATTTTTTGCCTTTTGTAGACAGTTCTGACTTGCATAGTCTTCTACGTTTGTGACTTCTGTGAGTCCTTAGAGGAGAATACTGAGTTTTGTAACTCATTTACATACATTGTATGTACAGTTTCACCTTTGGAAATCAATAAAGAAAGCAACTTCTGCCTTCTCAGTTATCTGTTTCATTGAGTGTGTTGAATGATTGATAAATTTACATGTGAGTTTCTCTTATTCCTTGTTAATTGTCTCATTAATAGCACTTTTAAGCAAAGGAAATGTGTATATTGTAGGTCATAGGTTATGTTGGTGATGCAAACAGATTTTAGTTGTGAGGAAAATTTATCATGCTTCTAGAACTGTTTGTATCGTAGCTTTCTTATGAACATCTATGCAATATCATATGAGTGTTGAGTTGTGTGTATTAGCTTTTACTGGTTGATTGAAAATTGTGTGTTAATCAGCTGTTCATGATTGAACAAATTTGGTGTATCGCCATAGGAGTAATTTTCAATTTTTATGTTCCTTCTCCCTTTACCTCACAAAGATTAGTAATTAAGTGATATTACCAGTTAGGAGCCGGCCTCATCTGGAGGTTCATTTCAACTTTAGGTGACCCACAACCTTGAAATGATCCCATGTTTCTCTAGAAAGCTCAGTTTTTGTAACTTTGCATAGGGTGCATTTTTTAGAGATAACAATACCAAATACCAAATTTGATATGCTAGAGAAGTATGCATAATTTAATTGATTGCACATACATATGAAGTTAGTTTTTAACAAAGTGTTTTATCTTTCATAGTGCATAAGAGAATGATAATAGTATGTAAATCTAGAATTATGTGATGTAATTTTAGTGATAAAGGATTGAGGAGTGGAAAATACAATAGATATTATGAGAATAGGAAGAAGTGTAAGAGTAGGAATTAGGAGAATATCCATGATTGATTATACAAAAATATGGTTTTAAGGGAATAGGTTGAGTAATACTATATTCATTAGGCCAAGGTCTCTTCCTTTATATCTATAGTGTGCTAATATCTTGAACCCTTTTCCATATAATATTTCAAGTTTATGAGAAGAGAAATGATGATGTATAGTACTAGGAGAAACTAAACTAATGTCATGATCAATGATGTGTTTTTATATGTGAAGAAGATGATAGGGGATTTAGGAAAATATGATTATTTGAATGAACATATTTATGGGAAGAGGAGGGAGAAGATGAAGGGGGGCCTTTAGAGGAGTGTTTTTTTATTATGATGAGAAAGATACAATACATGAATGTTGAAATAATTCAAATTTAACTTATATTAATTGATATAAGAGGGAGTGATCTTGAAATAAGATCAATTGGCGTCCAACCAATTAGTGGTTGTGGGAGAGGGAAAATCCAGTGTTAAAGAAAGGGTAGTTAAATTATAAGAGGGAATGAAGGGGTATGACTATGAGGAGGTAAACCATAAGTATGAGGGTCCATGTGTAAAATATAAGTATAAAGAGGATATTTACATTTATCTAAATAATATGGGGTAAATGCTAAAGAACATCCACCATATTTAATAAACAAATTATACAGTGAAGATGATAGTTGAGAAGATGAAGAGGAATCAATTATAGGCTGAGGAGTGCATGCAATGGATGTAGAAGGTATGCCACACAAGGGAAAAAGCTTGAGTTCTATTTTAGGATGATTATTTATAGTAAAATACTTTGAAGAAGTATTAGAGGTGATTTGGGTGATCCTTTATTGATGAAATTTTAGTGAAGAGGTGAAATACATGTGACTAGGAAAAATATAATTTTATATTCAACAACTTGAAAATTTTGAAAAAGGGCTTCATTAACATATATAATATAAATTTTATTAACATTCATAAATTTAAACATACATGAAGGGTGTAGGGATCAACACACATTAATGGAGCCATAGTCATATAAGGAGAATATCATAAGTGAGTTTACTAGGTGTTATAGAAAAAATTGTGCTAAGAGTGACATGACCTATTGTGATAGGTAATGTAATATTTTGTAAGGCTTGTTGGATGATGTCTTTAAGAGAAGTAAAATTCTAAAATAGTTCCAAAAGAGATATTTTAGCTTGTGTGGATTGCAATTTCTCCATGAGATCATATTATTTAGGGTTATTAGCAAAAGTATGGGATGGAGGGGGAAGATTAATAGTATTAGAGGGAAGGGAAGTTGAGATTGATATGTTTTTATTATTTCATTGAGTGTCATAGGTATGGCTAGTTGTATAATAGTGTATGTTAGGGGAGGAGAAGTATTTATTCAAAGTGGGAGAAGATGGAGGAAAGCCTTATAGTATAAGTTTTGGCATGGGAGTGGTTTGGACAGTGACCTAGGAGGATGATAATGTGGTATAATTATGGGTTGTATGGGAGAGATATAAATATTACATATTGGATTAGAGGGGTCTCTAAAATTTCCATTGGATCCTTTATGCACACACGCATTGGCATGTGTTTGGTTACACGAGAGAAGGGGAGAGTAACTAATGGGAATTATATTATGAATTGAGGTTCATGTTTTGGATATATGTGTAGGTTTATTGATTTAAATGTACTTAGTATCTCATAAAAGGAAGTAAACAAATTTCTTGTGAATGAAACTAATTATGTTACCATGTAAAGGATGAGGAATAGAAGACATCATAATATGATAGTCATAACATTCATTCATGAAAGCCATATGTACTTTATAATCTTCTTTTTTAGAAATTATAGAGAATATCATATAATTGAAAAATGAAGAAGACACATTCTATGCAAGAAAAAATTACTAGTGAAAACCCTTCAAATGAGAGAAAAACTCCAAGAAGAGTATGCTACTCGCATCTCATCAATATGCTACAAATTATTCTCCATTTTTATCCTTTACAAATTATTTATTAAGAGTTAAAAAAATAAGATTCTAATATAGTTTGGAAGAACTTATTTCTCTAAAGTAATGTGTAACTATAGGACCCTATCTCCAATAAAATGGGTGTAATACTTGTGACCAAAAAATATGCACATTAACTCTAAGATATATTTAAAATATCTAGAGAAGATGTTAATTGAGTACTTTTTCAACCTACTATATTGAGGCACATCCACCTTATCTCTAGACATCATTATATAAGTTAAACTTAGCATTTTTTCATTAATTTCAACATCATCATCACATTTAGGAAATAGGGGTAATTTAAGTATGTACCTAATAATGATCATCATGTATATATCCCTCCCAAAGCAACTATTTATTAGGATGAAATTCATGATTAATATATGATGTTAGGATAAATTAATATCGATTTTTGGGAAAACTTGAAATGAAATTCATACTAATTATCAACCACTAATGGCCCAAAATTTCATGTGATTACTTGATATACCACTAGAGTGTGCATTTCTACCCTCACCTTTTTAAACTCTAAATTTAATAGCCATGAAGTAAGTTAAACAAAATTTCCTTATTTTTGGGCAAAAAAGCCTTGATGGAGAAAATACCATCAGGTGATGATTTTTTGATAGATGATCTTTTAGAACCTTGACCTCAAAATCCCTCACCTCTACACTCTCCACCTCATATTCCCCCATCTCAAAACCCCCCACCTCCTAACCCCCTACCCCCTACATTTAATGAGGCTAAATTGTGAGCGAACATCAATGCAAATATAAACATTATTCAAGAAAAAAAAATTGATACAAAATGAGCCTAATATGCCCCCCACCTAGCACGTTTTGCATCTTCGATGCAAACTGTTGTTGACTATTCGATCTATCAATGTAGATTTAGATATTTTCCACCAATGGAGAGAGGAGGTGAGACAATTTTATTCAGATGGACTATCATAGAGAGAGATCTTAGATATCCACATTACCAAACAAACCATTTCCCCATATTTTATTGACCCTCATACTAATCTACCTATTCTTCCAAATAAAAAATGAATTTCAATTAGATGGTGTAGGCATCCTTATATAGTTGCACATTTTTGGGAGAGATGGTGGATGGTCTTTGATCATCCACCACACGCTGATTGTGAGATGCCCCTTTATTTTTTGAGAAAATTATGGGCAGATTTTGAGATGGGTTTAAAACCCAATTATTTTGATATGAGGTCATTTTAGGGAGTTGGGCATGGCATGCCCCAACATAGACTAGGATAATGTATTGATCCTAATCAGCATGCTTCGATTCTACCCATTATTGCTCCTCCATCCCCTGATATTTCAGCACTAGGCAGTGATTTCAACATTAGGAGCATTAGGTTCTCTCTTAGGAGATCTCACTGATTAGGCTACCCACATGGCAGTTGAATCGGTGGTAGAGAGCATGGTGGAGATAGTCCTAGTATCTCTCATGTGCCAGAACTACATTTTTGTTAGAGTTGCAGTCATCCATGTTATGGCCTTACTTAGGCATCCACTTCAGATGCACCTACATTAGAGGTGGAATCATTTGTGGATTTACTATGTTCCAATGATCGTCCTACACAGGTATGTATATCAAGTCACATTTTAATTTGTTTGAAATTTGTGTAACATTTACATGTATCAAAATTCATTTTTAATTAATATTAAATTATAAATATAATATTAATTTGAATTGTTTGGTGTAGATGCATGACTTTAGGACATCATCATGATTTCATAATATTTGTTTTGCGTTGACAGTTGTACAAGTAGGCACACCTTACACTCAAGTAAACCAGTTTATATATATTGACCCTAGAAAACTGCATATGTATAGATCTAGTTTTAAATTAAAAGATGCATTATTTAATTTATTATTTATATATTTCAATTTATGTCCATATAATTTAATTCAATTGTACACGTGGGAATCAATATTGTATCTATGCAGGGAGGTCATGCGATATCCATGACCAACCAACCATAAGGTGTGGTGAGCACTTTTGAGCCAACATCAATTATTATGCATGGAGCATATTTGGTGTGTGTAAATTCAAAAGTTATTTAAGTTTGAAATTTACACATGTACTTTAAAAATTCACTAAACAACCTATTATTTTAAAATTTTAAAATCAAATTAAATTGAATTTATATTTAAATTTAAATATGTGTTTCATATGTATGCATATGTAGAATGATAACAGTAGCTTGATAGGTGCTAGCCAGGCTCTTGGTTCATGAGTCATCCATGACATTTGAGGTCCTAAACTTTACTAAATTTCCTATACAATTTTTAGGTCTTTTAAATATTTATATGATTAAAATTATTTTTATCACTAATATTTTCTAACCTATTGTTTGCTTTATTTGAATATCCAGGAATTAGCATCTCATGCATTTGATCCTCAATCAACGGTTATACCACCTGTTGAACAAAATCTACAAGTAGATTCACATGATCAAATGGTAGTCAAAATTAAATACATACATACCTTAGATAGAAAATAAATCCTCTTATGCACCTTATATATCCACATCTTGCATTAATAGTTTAAATTTACAATGTGTACATGTTATAAATTTTAAGTGACTAAGCTCTAATTGAACACATCATTTAACATGAAAAAATGATTAACTCTCAAAGTTCAATAAAATCACATTGTTAGGTGATTTAACCAATGATAAACTAAATTTTGGTTAAATGTGGAAATTTAATACATTCCTTATTGTTTATCAAAGACAATAAACTAAGGGCCTAGTTTTAACTATTTTCCAATTTGCAAATTGATTCATCACTAGACAAAAATCTATACAACATATATGCCACTTAATGTAAAATATCACATCTCTTTAATAGGTGTACTCCTCACGTACTTCTTTACCAATTATACAATACAAAAACCAATATCTTACTCTGAAAATTTATCTATAGTCATTATGCGCTTTCATTTATGGTTTAGAAAATAAACAATACAACTTAAAAGAGGACACTTGATCTACCTCACCTTGATACAATGAATCTTAATTTAAATAGATCTAACATTCTTAAGTTCAAAGAGCATGACTACACAACAAATTGTCCACCATGAAGTAGTAAAAGTAGTCTTATGTTGATATTAGGGAATAATGAGTATTTGATTATTTGAGTAACAACCTTCCATATATGAGAGAATATCACATGACCTATAAAAAAATCAACAACAATATATGAATATTGAATAAATAAAATTCATCCTTAAATGATGACTTATTAAGATCCCTAAAATCTATATAATCTTTTTGGACACACTTAGTTGAATTTTGTAAGAGTTGGTATAGAATAAGTCTACACCATGCAACATTTGGCTGAAGATTATAGCCACCCAAGATCTAGGGACTTCATGAAAGCACAAGAGAGATCAGCTATGAGAGAATAATTATATTCTATTAAAGGATGCAATCAATATGATTTACATATGAGACCACCTAATTATATAGCCAAGGTGAGACATAGGATTAAACAGGATTATGACAAGTATCTTAATCCTATGTCATGTGACAACATATCATAACTGCCTATGACACATGTGTTAAAATTCAAAAGATAAGATAAGATATAATGACAACTAACACCTTCTAGAAAGATTCCCTCATAGGACCTATGTAAACTTAACATGTAAATAAGTCCTATAAGTCCCCTAGTAATGAATTAACTAGATATAAGACTTTATTTACACCAGTTCACCCCCCTTAAGTGCAACTTAGGGAGTAGTTGAGTATTATGAAAATGACACAAAGATGGGTCTTGACTATGAGGCCATGTTAGGTACCCATGTACAAATTCAATCTTTCACAAATGGAGAAAAGGAGAAATCCCGGTGGGTCAAAACTCCTCTCCAAAAGAGAGATGAAATACAAAAAAGCTCTCAATGATGCATGAGAAGGAAAAAAAAAACCATGCGAGGAAAAATTCCCCCCATAAGAGAGAAGAAGAAGGGAGACCATGCAACCCCCCTTAATGTTGATTTTCCTGCAATGATGGTAGAAGCTTGACATTGAATGCTAAAGTGATCCAAAAGCATCAAACAACATTCCTCCCCTTAGGAAGAAACAAAACCAAGATGGTATGTAGGATTTCTTCCCATTCCTAAAAGGAAGATGCGAGAAGAAGGATGATGGATGATGTCTTTGAAGAATTCTCAAGTGTCTCCATGTTGATGTCAAAATTTGTCACCCTCCAAATAGGCATTCTAGGCCACAGTGTTGAAGAAGACTATCCAGAATCTCCTAGAAATGAAATCTTGTAGAACATAATCCAAATACAAAGATACCTCCTCTAAAGACAAAGAAACCTCCTCCAGTTTTTTTCCAAAATAATCCACACTCACATCAAACTATAAAGGATGATCATGTAGAGAATGAACAAGAGGGTTAGAGTGTTCCCTCGCAACAACTGAAGAAGGATCATCTCCATCAAAGAGAAGATGAGTGAAATTAATGATGTATCCCAAATATGAAATGTGGGACTTGCAAACAAACCGACAATGTTTGTCAAGTAGCCATCTCTGGAAGATGATGAATGACCTACTGCACTAAATCATAAGGAGTCAAAACTATGGCAACACAAGCATCCTCAGGTACAATATTAGATGAAGGAGATGGAATATCAACACATGTCACAATATCCTCAATAGATGAAATAATACCAAGATTCAAATGACCATACTGAATCTCCTCAAAAGTGTGCACACAAGATGCATCAATGTGAACATTTATCGAATCATTAGGAGCAAAACATGAGAAGGTGTAGACTCGATATTGGTGATCAACTTCCCCAACTGCAACTATATCTCTTCTATGCAAATCTTGGAGTATGATAGAATTTGGTGTGAACTCAACACTCTTTCTTGCTCCACCATGTGTGATCTAATAGATAGAAAGGATATTGGTTGAAAATGAAGGCACTTAAAGAACATCATTAAATGCTCCATCATCCATGTTAATGGATCCCTTCCCACAAACACACATATATGTGTTGTTAGCCATCAGGATGTGTGGTGATGAACAAGTCTCAAATAAAGAGAACATGCTCTCTAATGAAGCCATGTGATGTGAGGCTCCTAAATTGAGTATCCACCTCTTTAACTCAGAATCTACAACTACAACAAGTTCTTTCCCCTTATGTTTATCAGAATTTGATGAAGAAGAAGATGACTAACCCCTTGATGTTGAAGGTGCATTTATTTGATGCTTCTTAAGAAGACGCTTCAACTCATCAATATGTTTTGAATAACATCGATGTTCATCATGCCCTAATTTCTTACAATATGCACATGTAGACTTCTCCATCTTAGATGATTCCCATTTAGAGGGAGAGGATTCAGTTTCTTTATGTAACTTGTTCTTTTTCTTCTTTTGCTTCTTATCAAGATTCCCTGATTCTTTTGGTACCTTAGACTCACTAGCCAATAATTCTTGTGACTTCGAAGACTTGATTAGACCCATATTAGGTAACTTAGCTTCATCTTGGATTAGGAGATTTGTAAAGTCATTGTAGACACCAAAAAAGTCCTGATTAATACTATACATCTTATTCTAATAAATTAACACCATTTCTTCCAAAATCACCTCAAATTAACCAATTAATTAAATAATCAGCATTATTTAGTTAAATTCAACAAATGTAGCTATTAATCAAATAATTAAATTTATTGGATTAATTCACCCTTCTTCTAACTAATTTTCATCATATTTAATTAAATCCCCCTAAGTCTTCTCATTTGATTAAATAAATCAAATCAAATGTCACAATCCTCTAACCCATTCAAATTAATTAATATTGGATTAATTAATCCTAAATCACTTTTTAATCAACATTAATAAATCCTCCAACTTTTAACTCCTCAAGAGTTAAATCAACCCATGGTCAACTAACCAGGTTGCACATGAAATTCATTTTTTTTAATTAACTAATTCCTCTATTTATCCTCACAAAAGCATATTCCAAGGAATATTCCTCTCAACCACCTCTCATTCAATTTCCCTCTAAAGATTTCAAAAATCTCTTACATCCTTAATAACTTCTCTTACATTTTCAATAAATTCTCTTACATCCTTTCAAATCCTCAACCATATTCATTCAATTCTTCTTACAACCTTTCAAATCCTCAACCATTCTCATTTACTTCTCTTCCATCATCCTCCACTCACACATTTCTCAAAATGTGCTCCACCTTCCTCCAATAGAATTATAACACTTGGCACATTATCATTGGCTCCCATTTTATCCCACATTCACCAATTTCTCTCATTCCTCAGCACTTGAGTTCTATAAATAGAAGCATCCTCTTCACAATAAGGAGACACAACTTCATGCATTCTTATTATAGGCATTTCACTTCATAGCTATCACCATTTCCATCATTTTCAAGCATAGTTTCATCATTGGGAATCAATTCCACATTTGGAATCATCTTAAATCTTCAAAGCTTATCAAAGTGATTGGGAAAGAGCTTCTTTCCACATCAAAGGAGCACCACTTCCCCTATGGGATGAAGGTTTAACAATGTCAATTGAATTTCATGGTTTCTTTAGTTAGTTTATTCTCATTTTCATTTTTTCTCTTTGATTTGGTTAAAGAATATCATAGGGAGTGTTTGATTTGGTTTCTAACATGTTTAACACTTGTTTGTTGATCCTTGTTAGTTGATTGTAAATTGGACACTCACATTCATTAAACTTATGATCAACATATGATGCTCCCATAGAAAGTCGATGAGTATGAAAGCTAGAAACAAACATTGAATACTCAAGACCAAGCTTGGATAACACATTCAAAATCAATGTAAATCATCTTTATCAATGTTGCAATCTTTTAGTTGTGTTCTTAGTTGCTTGAATTTGGAGATATAGTCTTGCATGTGGTCAAAACATTTAGGATCAAGATTTATTAAATCATTATCAATCTAATGTCCCCTAATCTTATATGTTTTACCATAGAATTTTTCAAAAGCATTCCAAGCCTCTTTAGGTGTTTTGCATGATTCAACATGAGATTATAAATCAAATGAGACTAATGAACATATGCATCCAAGTGTTTTCTCATGATCAAGCTCCCATTTTTCCAATTATTTAGCATCAATAGGTTGAGAAATGGTTTCCTATAGATAGCATGTTAGACCTTTCATCACGAGATAATTCCATATTGATTTTCTCCATGTAGCATAATTATATGGATTTAGGAGTTCAATTTGAGATTTCCCCATTGCAAGAACACAAACCAAGCAAAAGAAAACAATCAACCACTACAAGATTACCCCCCCTACCAAATTACTCAATAAAGACATCCCCCAAGCAAATATGATTTGTGAAAATTTATAATTAGTGTGATTATAGGTGTCACTTTCCAACAACAATGAAGACTTGATCTCAGTGCATACAGATTACCAAATTTAGCCACAAGATCAAAGTATTTTTTTTACAAATAATTGTCTATGACGGTTTGCGTATAAAGACTCAATGGTTAGCCTTCTTAGAATGATTGAAGATTGAAGCAATTTGGACTCTCTAGCCACCTTTGGATTTTTTGTATTTACATACCTTAATATTAATATAATATATAGGCTTTTTGCCTTTCACAATTTTTTTTTACAAAGAATGGCTTCAATATGATCATGCCACTAGAAAGTACACAAAAAATTATGCACTTTCAAAAACAAAATTCACCAAAAAATGTTACCGTAGGAACAAGAATGGAGCCCCAAAGTTCTAAAAAATGAGAATAGCTCAACAACACCTATGAGAATCTATTATTTTTTGAAAAACCATGCACCAAAATCAAAAACTGATTGCACCAATACATAGAGCATGGAATTTTACCCCAAATTAAAAAAATTGCTCGAAGAAAGGAGCTCGTATGACCGAGATATGAGCCTCCTAAGTTTTCCTTCAAAACCAAAAGCTGCAATGGAGAGGGGGCTAAAAATTCAAATGATTTGTTGATGTCACTACTGATGTAGTGATGACATCAGCATTTCATGTGATTAAAATTGATGTCTTTCTGGCCATTGAAAAAGAATATTCCTTGTCCACGCCAAAATATGCTCAAGCGACAAAATAAAAGAATATTCTCAAAAAATATTTGCAAAAGCTAGCAAAATATTTAGATTCAACAAAATATTCTTCTGTTTGGTTGACAAGGGAATTTAGCATAGAATATGCAATTTAGATTTGTCGGTTTTGAAATTAATCGGTCGTCAGTTTTTACTTTATTCACCACAATTTTTTTGAGGTAGTAGTGTGGGGTTGGGTAGCATGGTCAGGCTTGCTTGTGCCACGTGGCAACTTTTTAGGGGTCGGGTACCCTACACAAACGTGTGTTGCCTTAAAAAAATGTATATATATATATATTTTTTAAACAATTTTTTTATAGAAAAACTATTTAAAATTCTAAAAAAATTATTAAATAATTATTTTCACTTGCAAGCAATTTTTTTTTGCACAATGGGATGATTTTATTTTTCAACTACGACCTACATTAATGGCGATGGTACAATCTGTACGACTGAGGAGGAGAAATTTTTTCCTGTGGCTTTGAGCAAAGTTGTCAAATTTTTGTGATTTGATAGTCAATCTTGGTGTTTTGGGGCCTCCTGGACGTGATGGTAGGGTCGGTTTTGACTCAAAGTGCTCCAAATTGTAGCTACCTTCCACATTTGGAAACCACTCTTTAGCTTCAAACCCTCATAGATCAAGCCTCATATGTTCAATTTGGACGAAACAAAAGGAAAAAACAACTTTCTCAAACTCTCCGATCTCATTGGTGAGCTCAAATTTGCACAAAAAAACTCCAATTTGAACCTACAATAGAAAGCCTATATACACCTAAAAATGGTCATCATATTCAATTAATTAAATACAACCTATTTGATTAATACTTCAACTACATATAAATAAGGTCTTACTTTATTTATATTCTTCACTTTCCTTTTAATTCTCCAAAATCATATTCTTCTAAATAATTAAATAAACAAAATACCCTAAACGTGTTTATTTAATTAATCTTCCCTAATCCTGATTAAGAATTAGAGCACATGTCTACTACATTTTCTTGTGCCACCTCATAAAGGTCACATGAAAATAAATAAAGCCTAATTATTAATTAGAATTATCCTCACACACTTCCACCAATGAGAAAAGGCACATGGCTTTATTCCCCCACACTTCCAACAAATTTGGAGCACATGGGTCTTTGTTTCACACACTTGGGAATCCCATACATTTGGCATGTTTCCAATTGGTCAAGGGATTCTCTCCACACACATGGCATGTTGTCCTTGGTTAAGGGGACAACATCCTGATTCCTTCCATCTCTACCGTCTATTGTTTCTCCTTTGAATCTAGACCGTTGATAGGTTCCACCTCAAAAAATGCTTGAGAAACCCTATAAATACACCCTCTTTCCTTAGCATTTATCATCCACATTTGAAGTAAAGTTATTATGTAAGTTTCTTGTAGGAGCTTGGAGCATTCTTGGAGTCTTATACTTAGATTTTAGATCATGTTTTATGTTGCATTCTCATCCTAGATTAACATATTACATCATAGTTGCATTTTATCATCCCCATTACATCATAGTTTCATTTTAGATTATTTTTCTTTTTTGTTGCATTTGAGCATATGCATAATCATGAATAGTTCATTTTAGTTTCATATCATCTCACTCATCTCCACTTGTTCATTTATCATCAACATCATCCTTTTCATTGTTTTGTTTCATTTAGAAGCATACCACTAATCCTTCCTGCACACATTTGCTCATAGAAATAATCTTAGCTTTCATATTAAGCATCAAATCTCATTTTCTAGGTCATTTTAACAACCATTGTGCCCATAGAAATCTAAGGGCCAAATGGTTTAATAAATCCCTAGAAATAGAGGACAATGATACGTATTTGAAAGATCTGATTGTATTACGAATAGAGTAGTTTTACTTGCTTCAAACTTTGAATGTAAACCATCTCATTAAGGTTTGCGTTGATGTTAGATCTCTCCACATTCGACACACGCACAAAGCCAAGAAAAGGGAATCCCCAAATCTAATATTTCTTTCAAGCTTTTTTGATTCTCTGGATCATCATTCGATGCAAGAGAAGAACATACTCAACTTTTCAATATTTACCAAGATATCTCGATAAAGACTAGCAAGAAGCAACCCCACATGCTCTGATACCATGTAAGGGTTGGTATAGAATAACTCTACACTGTGTAATATTTGGCTGAAGATTATAACCACCAAAGATCTAGGCACTTCATGAAAGCACAAGAGAGATCAATTATGAGAGAATAATTATATTCTATCAAAGGATGCAATCAATATGATTTACATATGAGACCACCTAGTTATATAGCCAAGGTGTGACATAGGATTAAACAAGATTATGACAAGTTTCTTAATCCTATGTCATGTGACAACATATCATAACTACCTAAGACATGTGTTAAAAGTCAAAAGATAAGATAATATCCAATGATATCTAACACCTTCTAGAAAGATTTCCTCCTAGGACCTAAGTAAACTAAACATGTAATTAAGCCCCATAAGTCCCTTAGTAATAAATTAGCTAGGTACAAGACTTTATTTACACCAAAAAATCCAACTCTAATGCAATTAAAAACTTGGAAATTTATTAACCTCACACCAACGCCACATATGTAGAAGGCCAAATAAGAATAGAACAATATATATCAAAGACACAATCTATACACATAAGATAAAATTGGAACAATATAAAATGTGATTTATAAGAATCAAAGTGCATACATGCAAGGGATTTCATTTTTCATTTTCAACCATACTAAAAGGGATTTAATTCTCATTTTCATCAATAGAAAGGATTTCATTCTCATTTCCATTCATAAAAGATATTTCATTCTTATTTTGTTTTTCCATTTCACTAGCATAATTGATATCATTATTGGTATATCGAACTTCATGTAAATAATCAATATCAATATCATCAAAATGTGGGTTTGGAGACATACCTAGATTTATTTCAATAGTTGCATTTTCCATCACATTGAAATGTGTATTTGAAGACATACCTGAAGTTGTTTGCATAGTCACTATTCCATATCATTCAAAGTTGAATTTGAAGACATAGTTGGGTTTGTCTCTAATCGCATTTCTTCTATATTCACCATTTCCACATTTGCATTGTCTACATTCATTCCATCCTTCATAGTCTCCTCTTCAAGATTCATGGAACTAGATGCTTCAATATTTTTATTTCACGAATCCTTGTTCCTTTCCTCCATCTCTCTTTTTTCTTCGATTTCTTTGGTGTCATTAACTTTCTACATTTTTTCTTTGTCTTTTCTTTGATCCCATGATTACCAAACACTCTTGATAAAAAATAGATGATTTTTAACCTATTTTCAAATTGCTACCTCCATGAAATTTTGAAATAAAACCATATAAGGAGATCTTTTTTTCTATAAAATCTAAAGTACAAATAAATATGAAAATACCAAAAAACTCTCTTTTTTCAATTTCTCTTTAAAAAGTCCTTGTACTTGAATCCACTTCAAAATATTTAACTTGTGATTGCCTCC
This sequence comes from Sequoia sempervirens, assembly GCA_007258455.2. Taxonomy (NCBI): domain Eukaryota; kingdom Viridiplantae; phylum Streptophyta; class Pinopsida; order Cupressales; family Cupressaceae; genus Sequoia; species Sequoia sempervirens. Next base: position 632,682,114 of record VDFB02047230.1, on the reverse strand, counting down.
TTCAAAAATTTGAATAGAATATGACCTGTTAAGAGATTGCACAAGACAAAATTGAATAAAAATAACAGAAAATGGTGTTGTCGGTCTGTACTACACAAAAGGAATGTTGCTGAAAAAAGGTGGCGAGTCAATTTTTTCCAAATTGGGAAAAAATGAATATAATAGAAATGGATACCCATTTTGAAATGGGTACCCATTATATTTTAGAACAAAATATTGTTCTATTTTTGAATGGGATCCCGTTCTAAATTAAAATGAGTACCCATTCCTAATTTGAAACGGGAAAATTAGGAATCGGTGCCCGTCTCTATTTTAGAACGGGTACCCATTTTGTAAAGGTGAAATCCCCAAACCACTTTTTTCTTGGTTTTTAGGCTTGGGAAAGGTTTGGTAAACCGACTCTTAGCCTTTCACCTGTACTAAGAAACTAAGGCAATGCCAAGAGAAATGTCTAACTTTGGCAATATAGTTGATGGACTTTATTTTAAAGTTAATTTATGAAATTAAAACCCATTATAGATCACGATGTCTAGTTATCAAATATATAAATTTTTTATTCCTCGACTGTTTTTTCTATTTTTTAATTAATTTCTAAGAAAACTGGTCCATAAACTTGAAATATCAAGCTTTTTAATTTTTTTTGCTCCTTCAGAAAGTATTTCTATTAATATTTAGAAGAGGATTACAATATCTATTTACAAACGAGAGCATGTCCAGTGGTCTCATTCCCAACAATCCAAAAAGGAGGCTGAAACAACTTACAAAATGGCCTCTCAATCTATTCGACAAAAAACCAACTTGCAAAATGGTCTTACCAGATAATAAGATAACATTGACATAAAAGATAGAATATGAAAACATGAACTTATACAACCCCATTCTCTTGCAAATAGTTTATAAACTCTATGACCCATGCAAAATCCTAACTAGCTCCAAATGTAGCCACCTATTTCAGAATCTCACCCCCTCTAAAGCTCGTGTCTAATGTGGCAACAAATCATCACCTTTAACGTCCAACAGGAAAAGGTATAACCTGACCACAACACCTAGAGCATTGAGCAAGCCCATATAACATGGTCTTGGAATGCCAACACCCAATTGAGTTGTTGGTCTCCTCAAGACCACCCAGTAGTTCTAGCTTCATCAACTTCCTTGTAATTTGCAAGACTTCATTCTTTGGTAATTGAAGGTCCAACAAACCTACCACAAACCTGGAAGTTATATCTGTGTCTACCCCGTATCTTTCCTCCAACAATAAAAAATAGGCCCTAGAATCAACTTCACCTCACCAAGTGCCAAGAAATCACTCTCACACAATATCCTTCTCAACCTCAACTCTGAGACTTCCCCCAAAAAGGCCATTTTCCTTCAAGAGATGACCAATCTTATCGATGTATCCATTGCTCTACCTACATAAAATATCAAACAATTTGTTTGATCGTCCATCAAGTTTAACTTTTAAAGAAAAATTCACTTGTGCCAAAACTTGGCCATTAAAATATTTCCAAGATTATAATCTATAAAATCCTCCCTCCTTCCCCTTGCATGGATGAGAGCTAGACTTAATTAATGCCACACCATAAATCCCCTGATCCATCCAACGTGTCAGGATACTTAAGCTAGCTTGATCATGGATTTCTAATTAATATAACTCCCTCGTCAAATCAACACAAGTGATGTCTATACAATGTTTAAAATCAACATTAAATTCAGGTCATAGCTTTGAGAACCCCCATACATGACAAGCTCAACAACTTGTGCTAGACTTCCACCTGTTAGACCACCACACCTCCTTACAACAAATCTTGGGGAAAAACCAAAAATTAGTGCTAAGGCACCACATGTAAAAGTCTTGGCCATGAATCTGCCACTTGTCCACCTAACACATCCTCCCCCATAAAAAAATAAGCATGGAACCCGAGGAGGGGAAGGTTTCCATGTGCATCCAAATGTCAAGGGTCCAAAGTAGCCAAACGATTCAATATATGGTCCTACAAGTTCACCCTTGCACCAAATCAATCCAAGCTTGCACAAAATGTTATGATTCATTGAAACTATAGGCATTTAGGTAGTTATTAGTGCAAACAAGATTTGAGACATGTTACATATTTCTCAAAATATGGAGGGTTTCTATTAGAGTTATAAGAACCTAAAAAGGACTTGGGACACTAGGGGTAACCATATTAGATTCCTCAATGAAGAATTATACCTCACTCTAACATTTATAGATTTGACACCCCTACCCATGTTATTACCTAAAACTTCTATTCAAATGTTTGAGAGGCATGTTTAATGTTGGATTTCATATTTGACCTTGATGATGATAAGTAGGTATGTGACTTCAAATTAGGAGCAAGTTAAAACAAGTGAAGATTATCACCAAGGACCAAGTCCTCTTAGTCAACTTCTCAAAATCCATTGATAGAGCCTTGCAATATAATATTGCTCATTTTAACTCTTAAAGAATGTTCATGTACTCCTCTTACCTTGTACACCTAATGCTCTATCATAGAAGATTGTGTTAACCCTCCAATGTTCATGTCTAGTTATTCTAGGTGTTCATCCCAATGGTTATCATAGAAGATTTTGTTGACCCTCCAAGGTTCATTCCTATGTAGATGTCTAGACACATGCTACAACAATTTTTAGTATACCATATTTTATTTGAAAGTTTTCAAGAACCCACCCTCATAGATTTTTGGGAAAAAGAAGTGATTTCTCATTTGAGTGAGAGGAAATTTGGCATCCTACAATATCGAAAAGTTCTTGATTGGTAATTTGACCATAGTTGTAGAATTATTAGATTAATGGTTCCAAGAAAGAGGCTTTCTGACTCCCAAGTACCTTAGTAATAGGGTCTTGGTTATTAATTTTTCCTGGCAACTCAATATCATTGATTTTGAATATAATGTTGGAAGAAAAAGAATTTTTTATGGCATTCTCTTCTATTTGGTGGGAATTACCATGAACATATGACGTTCATAGCACCTCCTTATGCTAAAGCTAGAAAATTTGGGCCTTGAGCTCATTAATGATTATTGGAAATATGACCCAAGTAGCTTTATGGCCAATTGGGTTAAATTCTAGCTTCCATGAAATAGTTCATTCATAAGAGTAGGTTGAAGATTGAGGCTAGGAAATGTCCATTGGGTGACTCCCAAGAATATTATGGGGAGATATAGGAGATTCTCGTGAAATCTCTCCCGCTTTGGGTGTCATTTTATACACCAATGTGTGCATATGATCCTGAGAACATTATGACACATGAGCTTTGCAAGATACTTGAATGAAAGAAAATTAGAGCCTATTGGAATATAAGCAAGATATTGCATATAAAGAGCATACTTTTTTGCAAGTGGACACAAATGAAATCTATGATGGTCTCTAGGATAAGGATTGTGCATCCCTTGCATCAAAAATCAATGTGAGAAGAACTCAAAAATGGAAGACCACGAGAGTCCCACTGATGGAAGAAGAAGAAGAAAAACAAGAAGAATCAAGCACTTTGACTATTAAGACCAGTAATGGTTTGATATAAATACTCTTATTGTGTACCTTCTTTATATGGAGCCAAATAGTGGAGGGACCCACCAATGACAACATGAAAACATTAGCCAATTGTATAGTAATGGTTTATTGTTAGGCTAACAATATTTTTTAAATGTGTGGGACTACCATGTGATCGAGTAGATGTCATCATCCTTTGGAATTTACTTGGTGTAAATGAAAGGGATTACTTGCCTAATGTATCAATATTGGGCAATGTGCATAGGAATTGATTTGTTAGACTAACATCTTCAATATTATGTGTGGTTTGTTGATCTTAGAAAATATTAAATAGTTTCAAATTGTGCTATCAAGTGCATTTTTCCTTCAACCAACAATCCCCTAGAAATATCAAAATCTTTGCATTGAAAATCAAAAATTCCAAAGGGAAACTGTTGGATGTCAATGATTGATAAGATTATGCTAAAAACCTAGGCAAGAACATCAAAACATGAACTCCATGAAAAGGGAGGTCACAACTATATAGGAATACATAGCAAAATCTTGCTCACAAAGAAGGACTAATTGGTCTAATCCGAATGCGAAGAATGAATGCTCTACAATTAAGTGATGTTTGCTCTTATGTTTGTTTACATCTCCCTTTATTATTCTTCTACCCTTGCATTCCTTATATTTATGTTTTCTCATGCCTAGCACTTCAACTTATCATTTTTCCTTATCGATTTCTACTCTCATATGTATCCTTACACTTGTCTTTATCATAATTATCCATCTATACACTTGTCTTCCAATTCATATAAATTTCATGATGATTCTAAATTATAATTTAAAAATTATGGTAAAAATAAATAATTATTTACTAACAAAAAATAACAAAATATTTTTTTCTTTTTTAAACTTAAATTTTTTATCATGTAATTTATTATATAAAATATTTATACTTTTAATTAAATTGATTATCTTATTATTAAAATCTAAATTTTAAAGAAACAATCATTTTATTTCTTCACAATAATATTTTTATTATTTATATTAAAGTGTTTATAGATAGAAAATTAACTAAACTACAAACCTAATCATGTATTTATGTTTACGTCCCCTTTAAATGCTGTAAAATAATCAAACACTAGAAAGTGCATTACACTATTTTAAAGGAAATTTAGAGGTAATTTTCCTTGCTCAAAAATCGACAACTCCTTTTTAAATTAAATATTTTAAATAAAAATCACATTTGAAAGAAATCCGTACAACTTTGTTATTGGTTGTCGATGGAAATGGAAATTAATTCCCCACTCATTTGGAGGCGAGGAAAGGATTGGTCGTTGATTCCATCAATTATTACTTGTCACTTAATTTTTTTTGTTTATGTACAGGGGGAATTGTCTATGTAGCATAGAAAACGGTCATTTTACTGTATTTATTAATTAATTAAAAATAAATATACAGTGTATTCTATATTTTTAATTAATTAATAAATATGGTCAAACGACCATTTTGTAGGCTGCGTAGACATTTCCTATATAGGTTGGGTCCCACTTCTAACAATTCATTACCTCTATATTACTTTTCTATAGTGTTGAGAAATGGAGATAAAATGTGGAAAAGGTTTATTCAAATTTTATACTTGTATATTCTATTTCAATGGTAATATAGTTGTTAAATTAGAATTGAAAATACTAAATGATTCATAGTCATTGTGTGAGGGCATAAGAAAGAAAAAGGTACTATTTCTCTTTGAAGTCAAGAAAACATAGATCTCTTCTTAGAAGATAAGTTGGAAGACTTGGTTTGGGTGTAGAAGTCATTTAGGGAGCTCAAAACTCAACTTTCAAGAACATTTGATATAAAGTCCATTTGAGGGCTTTGAAATACATTCTTAGTATGGAGATCATAGGGATCAAGTACATAGAATGCCTTAGTTAAGTTAGTGTAGTGTAGAAAAATGTATCCCTCTACATTTTCACACTTGTTTGGGCCCTTCCTACTAAAATTAGGTTTATGTATGCCTTAATTGGTCCTATTTTGCATCCACAAGCCTAATTAAATGCATTTTTTTTTAGGATAATCCTGACATTCAACAAATGTCAAATCATTATCTAATGTTTTTGGCCGTGTTCCAGATCTAGGGATCCAGGACTCATACGCTCCTTTGGGTGTATGGGTCCCACCTTGGTCTCGGGGCCTGGTTTCAGATGTTACATTGAACTTAACACTTCTTAGAGTTTGTGTCCTAGGTTTAAGTAACTAGGACTCATATGCCCAACTTGGCGTATGAGTCTCGCTTTAACTTGGACATATTTTAAATCAAATTCTTTGTGAGATTTTATTATCCTGGATTTGATGTCAGCTTGTAGTCTTGTAATTTTAGGAAATTAAGCATAAATGTAAGTATAAATACAAGGTTATTTCACATAATTTTATCTAAGATTTCAAGTATTCAAGTCCTAATAGCAAATTTATGAGATCAAGACTTCACAAGAGCATTCAAGAGCAAGTCATCAATTATTTGGAGCAACATTCAAGTTTCAAGCATCATGTCAAAGTCTTCATCCATCATGTTTATTTTTGAGCTAACATTTGTGATGTAGGTTTTATGATTCAAACAAGCATTCAAGCATTCAATCAAGAGTCAATATCCACATCCATTGGAGTCATTTCACACAAGTTTGCAACCTTTATTTCAAGGGTTTGGTGAGTTGCAACATTGCATTTGTTCATTCATCATTCCTTCATGCTATTTTATTTCATTTCAAGGTTTAATTACCAAAACAGGGTTTGACTAAGGCAAACCCCTATTCCCTAACAAAACAACATTTTCCCCCCTTGATGTGTGTTTGCAGATCTAGATGAATTGAAGCTTGAAGATCCTTTGAGGGAAAAGTTGCAAAAGCTGTCAAAGTTGTCAAGAAGTTGTCATCTTCACTGAAGCTCACCTACAAGCCAAAATTTAGATTTTTGGGCTTGAAGATTGAACAAGATAGAAGCTACAGAAGATCTCTAGAGGTTACAAAATATCATCCAAACCCTAATATTGGGACTAAATCACCCCTCTGGGCATATGAGTCATAGTATACCCCTTTTGTCATTTTTTTGTAAATCCTGAACAGTCACCAGAAGATTCCAGATTCTACCCAGATTCTTGTAGTAGGACTAAATCACCCAACTTGGCATATCAGTCCCAATGCACCTTAAAACAACATATTTCCAGGGTTTTCAAACCTTGCTTTGGCCTCTCTACTCCTCTAGGTACTTTTTTGTTTTACCTTGTTTGTCAATTTGATTTCATCCTCTCAAGTTTCTATAGTTTTGTGCATAAGTGTTTTCATTTATCCTTTGAAGCTTCATTTAATGGTGAACCCTCATCCAATCACAATAGGAACCCCCTAATCCATCCCTCAATTGAGTCACTTGGTTGAGGGATCTTGGTTCCTAATGAACTAAAGTGTGAAATAGGTCCTAAGTTCCATATCCCAAAAGGTGGAACCCTATTTCCCTTGTGTTCACTTTGGTAAACCTGACCTTTGGACCCTTGAATTTCTGATTTGGAGAACATTATGAGTCCTAGATCTAGTTTTAATTAAGCTTTGCATTAGATTTACATTAGTTGAATTGCATTTAGGGCTTCTAAATCTTGCATGAGTGAAAAGTGCATATAGGTTGCATTTTTGCATTTTATATCATTCAATTTCATTGGAAAACTATACTTGCAAATAGTCATTTGAGCATATAAACTAGACACCTTAAAATCAACTCAAAATTTCCTAAATCTAGTTTAAAAACCCTAATTCGGGACTCATTCGCCCACCTGGGCAATTTAGTCCCTGTAATGGTTTTTTCTCTAGATTTCTGGGTATTCTATGATGTCTCTTGTTTACTATTTGAATCTTCCAAAAAACCTAAGTGGGACTCATATGCCTAGTTGGGCGTATAAGTCCCTGATTAGGTTTGAATATGTATTTTATAGCATTAAAATCTTGTCATTTGTGTTTTTGGTTGATGCCTTTATATTATTGTTTTAGTTTGCAGAATTACTATCAATAGAAATCTTTTCATAATTGATTTCATTTCAAGTGCATGTTTCAATTGTGGATAGAATTAGATTACTGCACTTTTGCTTCATTTCCAACATTATTTCATAGTTTGATAAGATTAGATTACATTTGGCATTCATTAGAAAACAAAAAAAATCAAAATCAAAAACATCAAACAAAACAAAACAAAAACTAAATGGTGAATCTTGGACCCTTTAGTTGCAATGAATTTGACATGTTAGATGAATCCCTTGAGGACTTCATCTCACCTAGATTATCCATTAAAACTTTGATGCAAAAGGATGCAGACATAGACAATCATGATAATCCTAATTGTTCTCTCGATACCTCTCCTATTTGTGGTGAAGGTAATTTGGTGTTAGAAGACCCAATCATTGAGCGTCATGATAATATTTTTTGTCCCTCTTTTAATGATACATGTGTCTCAACAAACACTAAGGTGGATGGAATAGAGGAAGATGCTAAACTCACTTTAGACTCCCCTCATTAGAAGGTTATTTAGGTAACTCAATTCAGGTTATGACTATACAAATTGGGCCTCCTTTAATTAGTGAGCCTCCTAATTCACCTCCCATCATAGAACAACCTAAACCATTACCTCCAGAAGTTATCTCGAACATTATAAGGAAAATATGTGGTAACAATGTTTTGCATCAATCAAATTATAGTACCATTGCTCGCACGTATAATATACAACAACAAACCATACCTACCTCATTACCATTGCCTCAACCTATCTTGCATGTTGTTCCTAGTTTTCCTTCACATAGTGGAAAAGAGAATGATCTTGATAAGCAAATCTGCCGTATAAACACCTACCTTTTTCCTTTAGCAAAAGTATTACTTGCACACCATAGGATGCTCCAAGAATTTTTTCAGAAGAATAACATGCAATTTTCTGTGAAATTGAATGATGTAGCAACATCCTCTGATTGTATGCAAGTGACAGAGTCAGAAATCACATTCCCTAAACATGAATTACCCTTGCTTGAGACACAACATAAGAATGAAGCTTTTATGATAAAGGTGATTATTAATGAAACTTCAATTAGGCGTACCCTTATAGACAACGAAGCAGGTCTTAATGTTTGTAGCATTGATCTCCTAGATAAAATCGGTGTAGACAAGAAGCTTATTCAACTCAATGATGTTAATATTTGTGGCTTTGACAATGGAAGTAGGAAACCATTAGGAATTATCATATTGCCTATTGAGGTCAGACCTATAGTTTTTCCTACCCCTATTCATATCATGCCAAGACCTCTTTCATACAACCTTCTCCTAGGGTGACCATGGATTCATGTTATGAAAGGAGTCCCATCTACTCTTCACCATGTGAGGAACTTTGAATACAACAACAAGATATACACAGTTGAAGAAGATGAACAAAGTTATAAATCACAAGTTAAACATGATCATAACACTTCCAACTCCCTAATACTTTCATTCCAATCTCAAAAGTAAAACTTATAAAAGTTATTAATCCTAATTCTCTTCCACCTACAAAAAAACTCTTTAGTAATGATTGGGGGTTGTTAGATTTTATGCCTTGTTTCAACGAAGAATCTAATATCTCACCCTTAAAATCCAAAGATCCATATACAAATGATTCATTTTCAGACACATTCTTTAGTGACGATTGTGGTTCATTATATTTTATTCCCTCCTTTATGGGAGAGTATGAAATCTCACAATCTACACCTAAACAACCTTGTGTTTCATGTGCTCAACTTGGTTCTATGTCAACACCATCACCCCATGGTGATGATAGGGGCCCTCCAACCCCCATTCCTCATGAGAGGAAGATGCATAACTTTAAGAAACCTAAAAAGGATTTTTGTTCTCATGAAGAATTCAATCCTTCTTTGAAGTATAAAACCCCTTCATCTAAGTTGGAAGACTATTATGGTCTTGGATACAAACCCCTTTCTAAGCATGGATATAATAAAAACATAAAGCACAACGATAGAGAACAAGTGAAGTCTATACCATACCTTTTCAAGAAAAATCTAGGTTTACCACCTCTATCTCCATCTTCATCTAACACCTTATCATCTATTTTGTGTATGAAAACTTATGCTAAGAAAGAAATATCCCCTACTATTGATCAAGAGAGTATCTTGTCGAGAATCCTCCAATATCACTTGATATCTCTCCCTCCAAAAACACGAAAGAAATGGTACAACAAGAATTCATTTTGTGCATATCATAAACTTCATGGTCACTCTACTAATGAATGTAAGGCTTTGAGTAATAAAATTCAACATCTTAAGGATTGGGGTGCTCTTCCTTGTGTTGAAGTACCTAGTTCCTCTAATTGATACTGATTTTCATGTTTTTCATCAATCATCTCGGCTCACCCTTGTCTTGCACTAAGTGGGGGCAAGGGGGTTAGGTATCCTTGTTCTCGTATGGCACTTTTCATTGTCTATTTTTGATAGTTGACAACCTTCCATGTATATATACGAGCAAGCTTGGGATGTGGATGATATGCCTTAAGCTGGCTCACGTGTGACATACTTTTCTTTCTACGTTTAGCATTATATTTTGGGGCTAACCCTTTATTCATGATGTATTTTCATTCAAGAAGATATAACATGGCATAGCATTTTTCGACTAAGCTTTCATGTCTACTTCATTGGATACTTTAAAGTAGATTGCTCACAACAATTATGTTAGCAATTGCTTTAAAGTGGGGGCATCCATTGAAATTATCTTTTGACATTTCTCATTTTTCATTGTGTGATTTTTTTTCTTCTTGCGATGCATCATTTTCTTGGTGGTGTCATTGGGTTTGATATCCTCCAAGAGCATGATATTTCTTTGATTTTTCCTCTCTTGGAAACATTAGGCACTATGTTCCCTAAGAAGAGACCTTACATGAACTAAGCAAAGTCCCTTTGAACAAATCTTTACTTACATGTTTTTCATAAGCTCTAAGTTTCATTTTTTGGTGCCTTATTTATTTTATCAAAGGGATAGATTTGGTATGGTTAGTACGTATGGGAGCCGACCTTAGGCATGACTTTCCCATAGCCACTTGCTTGTGTGTGTGAGCACATATTGGCCATGTGTGTATGTCCCTAGGGGCTCACCTAGTGGATATCAGATTCTACTATCCCTTGTGAGAGAGTGTTTTGTTTGCATAGTGGACATTGTGTTCCACTTGTAAATGTTTCTTTGGAAAAATATCTTAGACCTGACCCACATTATGTTGGATAGACTGTTGAGGCTTGATCCACCCCTTTTTTTTTGTTTTTCTTTCTTCTTTATGTCTTTGACAGTGTATGCTTGTACCTTATTGTTACTTCATACATCATTTACATGTGTGTTCTTTTGTGCCTATGATGGTTTGCCATAGGATCTTGATCTTGGGGGCTTGTGTAACTCCTTTGATTGTTGTTATCCTATCTCACTAGCATCGGTACACTTGAGCCCCTCTTGATGCAAATTTAACTAATTTAGTGTGAGTTCGACGCAAGGTCATCCTCTCACTAAAGTGGGGGTTAAATGTAGTGTAGAAAAATGTATCCCTCTAAATTTTAACACGTTTTTGGGCCCTCCCTGTTAAAATTAGGTTTATTTATGCCTTAATTGGTCCTATTTTGCATCCACAAGCCTAATTAAATCCATTTTGCTTATCATAATCCCAACATTCAACAAATGACAAATCATAATCTAATGTTTTTGGTTATGTGTTCTAGATATAGGGATCTAGGACTCATACACCCCTTTGGGCATATGGGTCCCACCTTGGTCTCAGGGCCTGGTTTCAGATGTTACATTGAACTTAACACTTTATTGGAGTTTGTGTCCTAGGTTTAAGCCACTAGGACTAATACGCCCAACCTGGCGTATGAGTCCCGCTTTAACTTGGACCTATTTTAAATAATATTCTTGGTGCGATTTTATTATCCTAGATTTGATGTCAACTTGTAGTGTTGTAATTTCAAAAAACTAAGCATAAATAAGTATAAATACAAGATTATTTCACATAATCTAAGCTTTCATCTATTCAAGTCCTAATAGCAAATTTATGAGATCAAGAGTTCACAAGAGCATTCAAGAGCAAGTCATCAAGTATTTGGAGCGACATTCAAGATTCAAGCACCATGTCAAAGTCTTCATGCATCATGTGTGTTTTTCACTAGTACACAAACAACAATATATGACTAAATAAACTACTAAAGATTGTATATAAATTACTAACTTTAGTCACATGACTATTAGTGGTTTATTTGTAGTCATTTATAACACCACTAAATTTATGACTAAACAATTTTAGTCATTTATTTAGTCATTGATTTTAGTCATTAATTTGGTCATTTATTTAGTCATTATATTTAGTCATTAATTTTAGTCACGTGACTATTTTAGTGGTTTATTTGTAGTCATTTATAACACCACCAAATTTATGACTAAACTATTTGTCATTTATTTAGTCATTGATTTGGTCATTGATTTAGTGGTTAATTTAGTCATTTATTTAGTCATGGTAGTGATTTGTTTAGTCATATATTTAGTCATTAATTTAGTCATTACTTTAGTCATATATTTAATCATTTTTATTTATTGGTTTCCATTAATAAAAAAGATTACTTATCAACTATCTAAAATATTTGCACAATAAAACAACAATGAGAAGGTAAAAATAACTTATTTTATTAATCAAAAATATATTACATTCAACTGTGTAAGCTTGAAAATGGAGTTACAATTTGTTGTCCCAACATAAAAGAACTTGAAAAGCTTACAATACATTGCTGAGAGAGAAAATAACTAGCTGAAATCTACTCCAAAACCTTGCCTTTATGTTGTTCAACAACTTACAAAAGAATAGGAACATGACTGTTATTTTATATCATAACATATAGTCCCTTACCCTTGTAATGCATAAGCACATGATACATCTTTGCAAAGGAACTTTCATTCTATGATTGTGATAAAGCTTCAATCATTTGTAGGCTACCCTCATTCAAACTAACCATGCACAAAGATAGTCAAACTCTCTTGCCTACTGCAGCTCTTTATGGAAACTCTGCCACCACCTCCACCAACTCATCCCTTACCTCCAGAAGCCATTATCATACCCATTCCCTTCCTACACAAGGTAAAAAAAATTCCTTCAATGGTACAATCAATAAAACCAATTTAAATGTAAGCAAAGAAAGTGCACTACCATGAATTGTCAAATAGAAAAAGGCATTATTTGCATTTCCATAAGTGAAAATACAATTGTTGCTTGCATATCAACATCAAATGTAAAGGTTTACCTCTTCCCTCTTCTATGTCCATAATTTGCACCTATATCATTTTTATCATTTGTAATGTATTTAATTACAGCCTACAACAACATGACATATTTTAAATGGAGATTCCATATGTATTTCTCATTATATTTTCACCATTACCATCAACCACTTTCTAGTTAAAGGGTTTGTTCTAGAATATCGTAAATCTTGACAAAATAAAGATTCAAAAAATTGTGCTAAAGATCAACATTGCTTACCCTTAAAGGAGTTTGCACAGCAAGACATTCAAGTACAAAATTTGCAACAAAGGGATATAATGGTCCTCCATCTATATCCTCACTTATTCTTTTCCCTTTTTTGCATGAAAAATAGTAGACAAGTCTTGGAATCCTAGTTCTGGCCAGAATTATTGCAAGTAGAAAAGTAGGCAAGCTCTAGACAGAAGCATAGATGATCACAAAGATACTCTACACAACAGATATGCATTCAAATAACAATTGGCATGGGAAACTCCCAGAAAGAACTGATAGCATATTACTGTTATAAAATTAGAACCTAGGAAAAAATAACAAAATAGTACACATGCTCAACTCTAATAATGCACAAAGTATAACTTGCAGAAGAAAATATTACCTATTCTCCTTTCTTTCCATAGATAGAAAGGTCCTCTAGCCTTAATTGAGTTGATTTGGTTGTCCATAGAAGCTCCATCATTTTTCCCTGAGCTGTTGTCTTCCCACTTAGTAAGTCCCAACCCATGGAAGCAACCAATGGTTGTAGACGAGGATAGAGTGCAAGGATCTACTTTGAGAAAAAAACAAAATAGCCATTGTTATATGTTGAAGGTTGTCTAAAAAGGATAAAAACAATGCATACAAACAAGTCTTGGATCCAACACAATTTGCACCAACACCACACACAAAAGCACAAATGATTTAATTTCATATAATTCTTCATTAGTGAAGTGAACCATTTAACTATGAATCTAGATTCTACAACAATGATAAAAATTTTACAATACTGCAATAAGTGCCTAGCAACTATAAGTTATAACCTTATTGAACTGCAACAATCACTATAAAATCATTCATTGCTAGCCTCCTGTAGGTGTTCATTCTTGACAGCAAAGAGAGCTACCTTCAAAGCAACCTCGAGGACATGCTCTCCAGATACGCAAGCAAAATGATACAACTCTCTCTTGCAAGATTTAGTTACCAAACCCTTGGCTGTAGATAAATTTATCGAAAGAGTAACATTCCCAGAATATAGAGCCTTAAGCAATCTATCAAGCTTTTGTAGTGGGGGTGGGAAAGAGTATTCATTAGAAACTCTGTTGACCTCAACCTCTTCATGAATCAAATCATCCTGTATATCCTGAAAAACAAAGCAGCCAAATTTTCAACATTACTTCCATCCAAAGGCAAATAGTCGATCATTTTAACTAGAAAAATGTGGTAAACCAAACACAATCTAAAAAAAAATCTGCCTATAGTTCTGCTTTTTAATTAAAAATAAGGCCTCAAAAATTCATAATTATAAAAATGTGATGCAAAACCCTGGTGAAACCAATCAGCCCAATATCTCAATTTTGTTTTGCCAAAATAAATTTTTGACATGGTAACCATCACCAACCACCAATAGCCATCTAAACAAATATTTACAAACAAAAGCCATATTGATCATAAACATTTTTGTTAGATAAAACTTGAGCTAAATTATATGCATGGATTATTACCTCGACCATTTTTGTGAGTTGCTTACTATAGGACATTAAGACTTTTCATAAATCTTTAACATTTGTTCCCGCATTTGCAAGTGAAATCATTGACTTCCTATATCATCATCTGGGGACTTTAGCACCTTGATGAGATAATGTATAATCAACCTACAAATCATACACATTTGAAAGGGATAAAAATTTATTTCAAACCAAAAAGTCTCAGAAATAAATTCAATGCTAACATAAGGAGATTAAAATTGATTTTAGTAACAAAATTAACCATGCAAATCTGCAAGTAGGGAAAAACACAGATATTAAATAATTCTCTTTCAATCCCAAGATAATGAACCTGGACAACCATTTTTTAATCCCAAGCCCAACATTAACAGTCTTGTAAATCAATGATAGCCAATCTTAATTTCCTCTCCTAGAAGGATAAGTCATCCTCTTAACCTAATTTTTTATAGTACTATGAATGGCACAACACCATATCTCTAGCTAAGAACAGTACTGTCAATGGAACAACACCCCCAGTGGGGTCGAGGGGCAATGCCCCTCATGGGGGTCTAGAGGCAGCACCCCCAGTGGGGTCGAGGGGTAGCACCCCCAGTGGGTTGAAGGACAGCGCCCCTCGAGAGGGCCTAAGGGCAGTGCCCCTTGTGGGGTTCGGGGGCAACACCCCTAGTGTGCTCCTTGTCATGGTATAGGGCAGGGTCGAGGGGCAGCGCCCCCGCCGCCAACACCAATTTAAGGCTTCTGAAACCATACAAAACTCCATGGCGCACCTCATTTTCATGATTTTTTGAGTGGCAAAAAATCGGTGGGACATTGTGTTATTTTCCATCGATATGTTCTAGTGTTGTCGATATGCTTTCATCGGTCTATTGGTGGTGCTATGAGGGGAGTTCTCTATATGTAGTAATGTTAGGCCAATACTGACACTATCGGCCTAACATTACTACATTGGGGGAACTCCCCTCATAGCTCCACTAATAGACCAATGAAAGAAGCTAACTTGTTCATTCATCAATCTATTGGTGGAGCTATGAGGGGAGTTCCCTCGATGTAGTAATGTTAGGTCGATACTGTCACTATCGACCTAGCATTACTACATCGGGGGAAATCCCCTCATAGCTCCACCGATAAACTGATGAAAGCAGCTCACTTGTTCATATATCGGTCTATCGGTGGAGCTATGAGGGGAGTTCCCCCAATGTAATGTTATGCCAATAGTGACACTATCAACGTAACATTACATTGGGGGAACTCCCCTCATAGCTCCACCAATAGACCGATGAAAGCATAATGGTAGGGGAATTTTTGTCAGATGTTATAGTTGGATATGCTCTGGCAGACATGTATGCAAGATGTGGAATCATAGACAAAACACTTGAATTGTTTGAAAAAATGACTCAAAGAGATTTCATCCCATGTAATGAAATGATTGATTGTAGAATGTGCACAAAATGGATTTTGCAAGGAACCTCTCAAAATATTTGAATTAATGAAGCACTTTGGAACACATCCTAACATTATACTTTCAAAGGAATTAGGGAGGTCATTTAAACTTTTACACCCTTCTATGTTCAAGTGCTGCAGCTGTGACAAGTTGCCAATGAATCAGGGAGGCTATTTAAATCTATAGACCCACCATGTTCAAGTGTTGTAGTTGTGACAGGTTGCCAATGGAATCAAGAAGGTTATTTAAACATTCACACCCTTCTATGTTCAAGGTTGCAGCTGTGACAAGTTGCCAATGGAATCAAGGAGGTTATTTAAACCATGACAATATTTTAGTTTTGAATGTTGTAGCTGCAATAGATTGTCAATAGAATCAAGGATGTTATTTTAAACCTTTAAAACTTCTTATTATATTCAAATGTTGCAGCTGTGAGAGGTTGACAATGGAATTGGGGAAGTTATTTAAACCTATGTAACTTTATATTTTCAAGTGTTACAGATGTGATAGGTTGCCAATGGAATCCGGAAGGTTATTTTAACCTCTACAGTCTTCTATGTTCAAGTGTTGCAGTTGTGACAGGTAGTGAGAGATGTGGCCTATGTGTAGACATTTGTAGGGAATTTGATTGAGGCTGCCACATGAATGTCTTGATCAAAACCTCTAAAATTGTTTAATTGGATGCCAATATCTTCAACAAAAACTCAAATTGTTTAATTTTATGTCTATTTTTCACTTCACAAATATCTTAATTTGGCATCATGTATCTCTTCAAATAGATTCCCTAGTTAGGAATCTTGTACCTTCATAGTTGGATGTCTTCATGTTGGATCCTTTGCACCCTTGTCAAAACATGTTCCTCACTATAACTAGGCATAAAAATTTCATTTATCTTTCTACTAATTTTATTTTAAATTTCAATGTTTTACAAAAGGAATGTTAAAAATTTACACATTTAAGTGTAATTCATCTAATGTCATCTTGTTTTAAACTTCACACCTTTTGTGAACCCTCTTCATACCTTCCTGTGCCAAACTGGGAGCCTTGGAATAGGGTATGGACATCCATCAAAGCATTAAGGATAGAGGAATTTTGTCAAATATTGTAGTTGTAACTGCTCTTGTAGACATGTATGCTAAATGTGGGATCATAGAAAAGGCACTTGAAGTGTTTGAAAAAATGCCTCAGAGAAATATGGTCTCATGGATTGCAATAATTGCAGGATATACACAAATTAGATCTATTGAAAAGGCTTTAGAAACTTTCAAGCAAATGCAATTTGCGGGTTTAAAGCCAAATTTTGCAACCTTTGCCAACATCCTCTCTACCTGTTCCAAAATGGAAGCTTTGGAATAGGGTATGGACATCCATCAAAGCATAATAGAGGGGGGATTTTCGTCTGATATTATAGTTGGAAATGCTTTGCTTGACATGTATGCAAAATGTGGAAGCATAGAGAAAGCATGTGAAGTTTTTGACAGAACGCCTCAAAGAGATGTCATCTCTTGGACTACAATTATTGCTAGATATGCACAAAATGGAATCGTTGGAAACACTTTAGAAACTTTCAAGAAAATGCAATTGGTAGTTATAAAGACAAATTCCACAACCTTTTCCAGCATCTTTCCTATCTGTGCCAAAATGGGGGCTTTGGAACAGGGTATGAACATCCATCAAACCATAAAGAATAGAGGAATTTTGTCAGATGTTGTAGTTGCAACTACCCTAATAGACATGTATGCAAAATGTGGAAGCATAGACAAGGCATGTGAGCTATTTGGTAGAATTCTTGAAAGAGATACCATCTCATGGAATACGATGATTGTGGGATATGCACACAATGGATTTGCTGAAAAGGCTTTAGAAACTTTCAAGCAAATCCAAATAGTAGGTATGAAGCCAAATTCCACAACCTATGCCAACATCCTCCCTGCCTCTGCCAAAATGGGAGCTTTGGAGCAGGGTATGAACATGATGCAAGGGAGAATGGTCTTCACCTTAACAACACAATCTTTTTATTTAAAAGGCTGCAAAAATATTGTCCCAAGCTCAAGAATTTAGTAGCTCTAAACCTCGATATTTTTAGATCTACTTTTTTTTTATTATGAATAGATTGAAGCGGCAATTGTATGGAGACTCATTTTGGATGATCTCATTTTTTCTTAAATTCTACTTTGGTAGTGTTTTGTAATGTTTTTCCTGCAAACTCTAACCATTTTTCTCATCGGCATCATTGACAGCACAATAGAACTTGTGCAAAATCTTGAGGTAAGTCACTTGCCATGATTTCAATGAATTTTTTTTGGAAATTTGTACACGACCAGATCACTTTTAGTTTTTGTTGTGTTTTATTTCATTCTAAAATAGATATGTTGTTATCTGGTAAATGAAGGCATTGGTTCTATGGTTTTATCTTTGGATGTTTTCATATATAAAATTGTTGTAATACAAAGTGTTAGACCCTTGTTTGTTTCTCCCCATGGAGATATTTTGAACTATGAAATGATCATTTGGTGGTTTAAATTTTTTGTTTATTTTGTTTTCCTTGCCCTTGAGGTTATTTTTGTGACAATTCTCCTCACAAAATTATTTAGTATTGAATGTATAGCAGCTACTCCTGAAGTTGTAAATGCAATGGTTATCAGAGTTATTTTCATATAGAGTGAACAGTAGAGATCGGATCATCTTCATATGTTAAACTTAATACATTCTTGATTTACTATTAGCAAATGAAGTTCAAAATGATTTGATATTTAATAAAATTTGAGACTATCTTCAAGACCATTCTTCCTAATATTTTTGAGATGCTAGACCTTGAAATGTCTAAGAAAATTAGTAATAAATTTTATTTGCAAAATTATGCTTTTGAAATGCTTGATCATATAGTGGGATGATATCATTGTGTTTTTGGACCTTGAATGACGTAAAACATTTGGACAAGTGTAAACTTGTTTAACAGACCTTTGTGTTTGAAACTTCGTTGATGGTAGTGGAATTTTCTTCAGGAGTATTTGAAAAATTAGTAGATTCTGATGTATCAATACTAGTACTTCTACATTATGTTGGTATCTCTCCAAGGTCTAAATTGCTCATTATGTTGTAGTTGTTTTGATTCTAACAACAACATTTGATCCTAATTTTAGTCTTTTAGGTGATGGTAGGAAAATTGATGAGTCCTTAAATTAGTATAATAGTAATTTCCTTTAAGAACCTTATAAGGGTTTGATGATTTCTTGTTTCACCAAGAAAGCACTTACGTAATATATATGGCTATTTGCCACTATTGACTTAGGTAAAAATGAATGAAGTCTTAAAGATGTTATTGCAATGAGATACTATGTTCTCATGTGTCCTTCAGTGAAGACAATGTACTTTTAAGGACTATTCTGAATTAATCAATGAATCTATAAACTAATACTATTGTATTCTTCTTTTCTATCCTAGTGATACATGAGTTGGTTATGTATCTCTATAACCATGGACCAACCCAAGTAAACATGCATCCTATAATTTGCATACTGATATCTTCATGCTCTATACTCAACTAACTCTTAAGCCTTAAATTATGAACAAAGTGTGTGCAAGAAGTTGGATGAGAAAAAGCATTTATACCCCTTACATGGAAAAATCCAATGCTATGATGGGGAAATGCATTCAACAACAAGCATCAAATCCCTTTAGGTATGAATTGAGAATCAAAAGGGATTGCCTCTTGTACCTGATCCATAATTTCAAATTTCTTCTAAGCAAGATTGAGACCATTGAGGAAATACTCACCATAGAGAAAAATAGGAAAATACTTGCTTTAGCCATGCAACAAAATGTCTAGGAAACAAAAGGCAAGCTATTCAACTAGAAAATTTTGTGGAGACAATTATTAAAGGGGAAATTGGAACCCTCGTCTCTACAAGCCTGTCCCTATAAATACCACTACAAATTGGACAATTGCGGATGTTGTTGTGGAGCAACGAATTCCCTTCCAAAGCCCCAAAGAAGTGGCAAGTGGAAAATTATCTATTGTGTTATGTTGTTGACTGTCCTGGTCAAGAAAGATAATCTTTTTTTTACTTGTATGGATAATCTTCTCATGGTAGTAACTTTTCCGATGGTTTCTGTTTGATCTTGCTGGTTTGACCAACTTTTGTACATTTTGTTTTAGGGTTCTTCTTACTGTGAATTTTCAATTTTCTATTTTGGTTTAAACTTTAAATTCATTATCCTATTTCAAATATATATTATGTAAACAGATTTACCCTTGTTCCAAACATTGTAAAACATTCTCTTGTTTTAGATGTATTCTTCCCTTTTATTAAAAATAAAATGGAAGACAATGTGAATTTACATCACCTTCTATATCAGAACTAAGTACCTATCAGTAACTTCTCTTATGGGATATTATTCTACCATTTCCAATCCTCTTCTAGGTCATCATGGTTTTAGTTGTCAATCTAACTAAAAATATGTAGACCTCCCCCAGCTACACCATCATTCATACATTTTTTGTTGTCCATTTCTTCTTTAGTTCAAGGATTCAGTAAGGATAATAGCAGTAAAAAATAATTAGATGAATGATCTAAGTTTTTCTATTGCTTATCTGCTTCTTAAGATACATAAATATGATATGAAGTAATTTAAATGAAATAAAAATAATACAAACTGACTCCAACTGGATATAAGTAACCTGCCAGTCCTGAAAACCCATTCTCTTTTCTCATATCTCAAAGATCAATGTGTCAAACAAAAATATCCCTCTAAAACAATATTCCCACTCCACTTTGTTCTCTCTAACCAAAGTTTCTATTTTAATCTAATCTGGGGGAAATAACTGGTCAATTTTTGTAGAATTAGAACCTTGTCAATAAGCATTTGTATGACCCTAATCAGGCCTAATCCTAATCAACTACATCCAAAACTCAAGAAGGAAATTTTAGAGAAAATTAAGAAGAAAGAACGAAGACTTTTTAATCCCATCTGATTCACTTTGTGTAACTTTAATTGTTTCTTTTGCTTTAAGCCAATCATTTGTTTTCAATTCCATGTTGCCAAGCATACATAAAGCATTTGATAAGTTTTTATCCACCTTAAGTGCATCCCCAATCAATTCTAGGTTTAGTTGGATCTCATTCCAAGCCTGAGCCATGGCTGCAAGACATAGATATGCATCCATATAATCAGGAAACTTGAACAATATGAGCCTATATAAAAGATTTTCTTTTTCAATATCATGTTGTTGTTCAAACAACCTAGAAAGATTAAATAGTGTTGTGACTTTATCCCATGGTAACTCAAGTGAAACACCACCTTCTTCTAGTCAATGGAAGAATTTCATATCCTTAAAGTGCACAAAAAAATTGTAGAATTGGCACTAGGGCTTTTATTTATGAATTCAGCCCAAATGCCATTTCTTAATTCCTCCATAAAAGTTTGTTGAGCCAACTCTAGTTCATCATGCTCAAAATGAAGAACCCCAATGTTGTTTAAAAATTCAATGGGTACTTCTTCTTTGCTCTTCTTCAAAAGAGACTTTGTTGTCTTAAGAGATATTAATAACTCAACCATCTTGATAAATGCATGGGCATCATGTGGATCTATGTGAATTGCCTTTCTTAAAATTTCCAAAGTCTTCTCTGCCTGCCCTTGTTAAGCATATATATGGCCTACAACTTTTAAGCTCTCACATTTCTCAGGGTGGACCTCCAAAACCTTTTCAAAATTTGAGAGAGAACTCTTAAGATCCATGTTTCTTCTATGTTTTGAACTCATATATATATTTACTTGTTGAATTCATATATTTGCACATCTGTAGGTGCATATATTTGAATGTTTCTTATATGTTTCTTTTATGTTTACTTGTTGAAGTCATATATTTGCACATTTTTAGGTGCATATAAGGAGAATTTGTGTCAGAGAAGGAATCTGCTTGGAAGAATGGGGTGTGTGTACATATCAATGCAAAATTTAGAGGAAGAAGTGAAAGTAGCATTAGATCAACTATCAAGAGATGCCACTGACATTCTTGACATCCTGAAAGCAGAGCAAGCTCCTCTCGATTTATGGCTAGTTATAGCAAGAGAATATTTCAAGCAAGGCAAAATTGAGGATTTTTGACAAATATTGGAAGAAGGTGCTAGTCCAGAAATTAATGAGTACTATGATGATGTGAGGTATGACAGAGTTTCCATTTTAAATTCCCTTGGTGCATACTACAACAATGTTGGTAAGATTAAGACAAAGAATTCAGAGAAGGAAGAACAATTCGTTTGTGCAATATTTTACTATAACAAGGCTTCTAGAATTGATAATCTTGAGCCATCGACTTGGGTTGGAAAAGGTCAATTACTTTTAGCAAGAGGAGACCATGAACAAGCATATGGTGCATTCAAGATTGTGTTAGATAGACAACCTGATGATGTTCCTGCACTTCTTGGTCAAGCCTATGTGCAATTCAATCATGGATGGTATATCAAATCATTGGAGTTGTATAAGAAGGATTTGCAAGCTTATCCTGGTTATCCTGCAGTAGTAAGAATTGGGTTAGGCTTGTGTCACTACAAACTTGATCAGCTTAAGAAATCCAAACAAGCATTTGAATGTGTTTTACAGCTAGAACCTAAAAATGTTGAAGCTTGGATGGCCCTTGGAATAATGGACTTGCAAGTTAGTGAAAAAGTAGTGTTCATGAAGGAATGGAAAAGATGCGTAGAGCCTTTGAATTATACCTGTACTATGCAATGGCATTGAATCATTTAGAAAATCATTTTTTCTTCATAAGGAAACATTTTCTTGTGTAACAGTTAACTAAGATAGCTCTTGTTTCAACTAACCACCCTCTCATGAAATCTCATTCATAGCAAAAGTTGACTAAGATAGCTCTTGTTTCAACTGGCCACATTTTCTAGGGAATGAGACCAATCTCTAGGACTAAATGATGATGGTATCATGATAAAATGATGTCATGAGCTAAATTTACACAAGAATATGCCGCTTGAAGACTTGTTATTGCATATAATTTCTATATTTCTTCAATAATTTCCTTCAAACTGCTATATATCATGTGGATCTATGTGAAAATCAAAGCAAGTCAACAATAATATGACAATGTTTCTTAATAGCATAACTGATTGTCCTAGCTATGAGGGAATCATGACTTGTAATAACCATGGCAGACTGATTCTACCTAGAGAAAATTAACAACTTATAACCACAATATATCCTTTGCCTATGTGAGAAATCAATAGTGACATATGTTTTTTCATTCTTAATAAGTCAATTTGCTCAGTTTCATTAGATAACTTCTATAAAATTAAGGTCTATAGCTACAAGCAACAATAAGCAAGAGAGACAACTCACCGTTTTCCATCAATCAGGATCAAGGAAATAAGTAATTTTAGTATTAATCCCTAGTATTGGTCCTGGTTCCCAGGTTATTTTCCCACCAAGTTCCTGTATAACTATACGAAGAGCCTTTGCACTCTTGTATACATCATTTGTGCCAAGTGCAATCTACAAACACAAATTGAAAAATTTGAATATTAAGAAATAAGAATAGTCTCCAAAACCCATGACTTATGTTATTCATATGATATGCTCTTACTTGTGCATATGCATTGCCTTTGGTGTATTCAGTAACACCATAATTATATGTTAGCTCCAAAATAGTTGTCTCTTCCTCTTTTGCATATCCCAACATTGCTATTGTATATTGCAAGATTTTAAAATCCATTAAGGGCGTTTAATCCCCAAAAAAAATGGAAAATCCAACATGTTTAGTAAATATTATTAGTATAACTATATTATATTCAAAGAGAATTAGACCATGCACAGAAAACTACTAGTTACCTTGTAGTCAGGGTTATCCTTTTTCTTCAAAAGTTTCATTCCACAAGCCTAAATGGAGAACATGAATGGAACAATCAATATTTCTGAATATCCATTGTATAAATTGGAATAAGAATTTAATATATTATCTTCATATTAGCTCTGAGAAAGAACTTTTGTACAATAAATTAAATTTAAAACAATAATTGATTGTTGAGTTAAGACAATAAACAATTAAATATTTAACAGTATGAACCACCTCTTCCAAGTATACAATTAGATATAATAACAAATATACAAAGAGTATATGAAGCTGCAAAATATTTTTAGACTTCTCCCTAAAATTATCCTCAGGGAAGAATTGTGTAATCATACACAAAATGTCATTAATCAAAGATATAGTAAAACTGACTAACAAAAATATTTTATTATTTTTTTCTAAGATATAAATTTGCTTTCTCCAGAGAATACGGAATGGGGCCAAACAGGCTTGCTTTCCTAGATAAAATTAATAAATTATTTAAAAATCAACCAACAACAAATGTTCTTAAGTAAGAGCTTGAGATTGAATAAATTGACGACTACTACCACACCACAACAATGTTATCTTGTAGAGTGGGATATTCCCAAGAGTTTGTAAATTCCATTACTCTACTTGAAAGGAGAACAAAGCCCTATGCTTGGGTTTTATGAACTTAAAAGCATCAAAATTGCCCACCTTTAACATTATAACAACAAAAATATATTATGTTAATTCAAAGAATTTCACAAAGACATCTTATCCACAAGTGGCATGGTATCCTAATGGAGTTTTTGATCTTCAACATGGTTCCTCATCAATCAAACATACAAATCATCCAATGCAGGAGATTTCACAAACTTCACAGAAAATTTATATTCAATAGGGTGGCACACTAAAAGGAATTAGACATTCATCTGCAATCCAATGGAAAATAATCCCATCTTCTATAATATACTAGTTTCTCTCCAGAGTCTTTCTTAATATACATGGAATTGTCAATTTGTTGCCTCGGTAGGGAATATTTTCTTACTTTTTCTTACTGCTCTTACTGGAAATTGTGGAGTCTTAAACATAATTTCTCAAAGAGATATGATCTTATAGAATACATTGATTGTAGGGTACGCGCAGGATGGATTTGTTGAAAAGGCTTTTGAAACCTTCAAGAAAATTCTATTGGCAGGTGTAAGACCCACCTCCACAACCTTTTCTAGCATTCTTTCTACCTGCACAAATGAGATCTTTGGAACAGGGTATGGACCTCCATCCACCCTACAGGATATGTTCAAAATGGGTCTTTCTAAAAATTCCTTAGAAAAATTTAAGCAAATGCAACCGATGGGTGTAAAGCCCAAATCCTCAACCTTTAATCTATTCATAGTAAACCAAATTTTCTTAAACACTAATAATTACACCTATAAATGTTTGCTTCAATCTATTCACAGTAAATGAAATTTGAAAATATCAGGGTTTAAGGGCTTACTTAGATTCTTGACTTTGAAACAGGAAAACCTTGAACCCTTAGTGAATCCTTATTTTCAGATAGCAGCTCACCAAATTGGAGAAGTGTAAGGTCAATACAAGTGAGGAAGAGTTTGGAGGAGTGGGAACCAATAGTGGCGGGAGAAGCAGCAAAATATGGTGAAAAACAACCAAAAAAAGGCAAAAAATGATGAACAACTAAGATTTGTTCAATTCTCTTATTTATTTTTAATTTCAATTGTCTCTTACATATTTTTCTATCTTTATTATATATACATATATAAAAGACATTTTTATTTAAATATAAATATGAGACAATTTATCATTATATTTGAATATTTAAAACGAGCTAATTTTATTTTATTTTATTTTTTGAATTTAATTTAAATTGTCTCATACTTAAAAGGGAATTTTGTTTTTCTCATTGGTATTATCTTATTAAATAGCCTTTTGATTGAACGTTTTATTTTTCTTTATGTATTCTTCTTTATTTGTAGTGTATCCTTTTAATTGAGCATGTCTTTTGGTCCAAGTGGCCTATTGGTTATCTGCTATTGTCCTTGCTATACGTGCCACCTCTTGCCCTCATCCCTTCTCTTAGCCTTTTTTAGCTAATTCTTGGTTTGCAACTTATCATTTTCTCCTTGAGCTCTCATCTATCTTGATGATGGATCACAGAGTGTGATCCGAAATGTTGACACAAAAATTCTTACACAATCAAATCCAAAAATCATCTAACAATAATCTATATGGATTGTGGAAACTTAATATCATTAAGATTCGTTTAGTCGTAAAAATTTAATATAATAAATATAATATAAAATATAATTAATATATTTAATATAATATTAATAAGATTAAATTATATATAATATAATTATATTTATTATTATGTTTAATAGTATATATAGGTTATATTATTATTATATATTGTATTCTATAATAAAAAACAAAAGTTAAAGAATGTAATTGTTAAAATTTTTGATAAAATATGTGAAGGCCTTAAGACTGCATCGAAAGGCAATGCCTTCCATGCAATAGGTATTTTTGGTGCACCAAGCAACCTAGGCGGCCAAAGGACCCGCTTTGGTAGGGGTCCCATGAGGGGGGCTTAAGCTCTATGGATTATGATCAAATTTGAAAGAAAAAAGAATAGAGGAGTAATAGTCATTTATTTAGTCATTAATTTAGCCATATATTTAGTTGTTTTTATTTTTCTGATATTAGTCATTCATTTAGTCATTTTTATTTGTCTGATATTAGTCATTTAGCTGTGATTTTACCCAATTACCAAATTAGTCACTTATAAATGATCAAATTAGTCATTTATTTTCAAAATACTACTAGTGTTAGTCACGTAGTCATTTATTTGCCAAATTCTACTAATGTTTGAGCTAACATTTGTGATGTAGGTTTCATGATTCAAGCAAGCATTCAAGCATTCGATCAAGAGTCAAGATCCATATCCATTGGAGTCATTTCACACAAGTTTTCAACCTTTATTTCAAGGGTTTGGTGAGTTGCAACATTGCATTTGTTCATTCATCATTCCTTCATGCTAATGTATTTCATTTGAAGGTTTAATTACCAAAATGGGGTTTGACCAAGGCAAACCCCTATTCCCTAACTGTGTAAGGGGAAATCGAGTGCGCAATAAGATCAACTTGAATGAATGGAGACTAATCTAAACAAACAAAAAAAGGATTCATTCCCATTACTCATGAAATGAAACTACGAAGAACAAATTTAAATGATGCAATCAAAAGTGAAAAATATAAAATGAATTCAAGAAACATAGCGTTACCATCCCGTGTTGAAGTTTGTTCACAAAGATGTTGGATTGTTCATATCAATGTGAAGCCTCCATTTGAGCATAGCAAAAATATTCAAATTTGTGCAATGTCTTTGATTGAAGATATGTGTAAAGCTTGTTAAAAGTTGGTTATAGATTTTGGCATTACTTCGTTGTGCAAAATATGTTGATTCTCCGATAATTTTTTTAGAAAAAGATGATTGTTATATAGATTTTGTGTTTCAAAATGAACGCTCAAGTTCGTGTAGTAGAATATCCTTATCAATAGTTGAAAACCATTGAGAGGAAATAGATGAGAAGAATCAATGGATTTTGATTACGTAATCAGTGTGATTGAAGAAATCAATTTGAGTGTTCAGTGGAATTGAAGAAATAGATTGAATCAATTAGAAATAGAGTGAGCAATCGGGGGATCATAATTGCTCAATCGTGAAAGTGGACGAGGATAATTAATTAATTGATTTAATTAATTAATCTTTTTGAGTTGAACATGCAAATCAAGTTTGTCTTTTGCAAAAAAAGTTGTATTTATTTGATTTGACCTTTTGGATGATGCTTTGAATAATTGATTTAATTATTCAAGTTTATGGGAGAGTGATTTAATTAAACTATTAATTTTTAATAATTTAATTGGTTTAGGGAAATAGGGTAAATTAGTGACATAATTAAATAATTGATGTTATTTAATTAATCAGGAGGAATAAAGTTAGATTAGGACTTTATTAAATAAATGAAATTTATTTAATTGTTCAAAAATGATAAAAAAATGAATTAATTAAATAATTTAATATTATTCAATTAATAGAGGAAATTGGGGTTTTTGATGTAATTAATGATTGAGGATGAATTAATTAAATAATGTTAAATCACTTAATTAATAGATGAATATAAAATTTGATAATAATTAGATAATGATGTTATTTAATCGTTTAGGGAAGAATGGTGAAAGTGTTGTTTTCCAATCAGGACAATTTTAGGTGTATATTTTTCCCCTCTTTGATACAATGTGATTTTGAGCATTGTGTCAGAAAATTCAAAAATTCTTACTCAAGAGTTGTCGTAGCATGCCTCAGTATGCCCCAAATAGGATAGCTTGGTGCCCCCTCATGAAATTTGGTGAAAATTCTGGATAATGAACCAAATTTTCCAATAAGATGATGCGATGCATTTAAGTGCAAGGACTGATAGAAGAAATGTTGACTAGAAGAAAATGTTAGTGAGATTTAAAAAAAAATTGATGTTGTTAATCATTGATGTTTTTTTTTTGCTTCGTATAGAGGCTTGACATTTTTAACAATCCTTTTTGATGTAGCAAACAAATATGATGCACCAAAGTATGAATAACCAAGGTGACTTTGTATCCATTGCGTGGACTTTGACTCAGCATACAAAAAACATTTTTGCTCATACCAGACATACAGAAACCTTGTTAAGATATATGGTTGATTTGTGTTAAAAAATTTCATACCAGTTACATAGAGAGGTATGAAATACCTAACATACAACTGCTACACAAATTATCTCAAAACAACTTCCATACATAAAATAAAGCAAGTATTCACCATGGTAGTATCACAAAAACATCTTACAAATAGAACTAATGAAAAATGACAGTTAATACCACCATTCCTTCTTCTCTGAATCCTTATGGACATCCTCCAGAGATCCTAAGAATGTGGTATTATGATAAATAAAAAAGATAAGATTATAAAAAGATAAATAATGTTGCAGTATCACTTACCATATTTGTTTGGGTTGGGGCTATTATTTGGTGTTGATCATGTCTATCGCAGGAACGGATTTGTTAATACATATCTCAAGATGTTGTTGGTGAATTGTCAATAGATAGGTAGTTAACACTTTGGCCTTGTTTTCACTTGATAGTTGTCTAATTGTTTCGATCTTTTCTTTGGAATTTTTCATTTTGATGTTTGTTTTGCTTGTTGTTTGCATTTGTCAAAGGGTAATTGTAACAATTTGTTTATTATGGATGAAAAGTTTATTGTGGTTGGTGATGATCGAGGTAGGACCTCTTTGATTTTATGAGTTTATATGATGTTGTTTTTGTTGTTTTTAGGGACTAACCTCAAACCTCGGGGGCTCATCAAAGATAAGCCTTGCCTACATTGTACACGCAGAAGCTCATAGTTCACTTGGTTTGGTAAAAACATGTTTTTGATCTTTTCTATTTTGTGAATGTTTTTGGATTTTGTGTTTTTGACTAAGTTAAAAAAAAGCATGATAGAAACCTAAGTGGATTGACCTACATCCTCAAGGGTTGAGAATCCTTGCCTATGTTGTACATGCAGAGACCACATAGGTCAACTGGTGCTAACTCAAAGCATAACATGTTTTGGGATTTTGATTTTTTTGACCTTTTTTTTTGTGTTTTTGGTTTTCTAAATGTTTTTTTTTTTGATAGTTTTCAACCATGATGAGATGCACAAAGATCCAATCCACTACCAGTTTCGAGAAGTTTCCCCCAGTTCGAGACAAGATTACCTCATTAGGGGAAGTAGAATGTTTTGAAGGTTACCCTAGTAGTGCATTAGTGGTACACCTTGTTGTTCGAATGAATTATTTTGAAGGTTAACCTGGTAGTGCATTGGTGGTATACCTTGTTATTAGGATGAATTGTTTTGAAGGTTACCTTGGTAGTGCATTGGTGGTATACCTTGTTTTTGGGACGAATTGTTGTGAATTTTTCCTTGGTAGCGCATTGGTGGTATACCTTGTTGTCGAGATGAATTATTTAGATCACACTGTGAGTTAGAAGACATAGATCAAGTTTTATTCTAAAGCAAGATGTAAGTACTTTCCCCTAGTGTCTAGCAATATAGGTGATGGATTATCTTGTGATAGGATAAAATTTTTGGATAGAGTATCCCCTTTTGAAAAATACCTCATGGCTCAATAATGCTAGATAGGATAGGGTCAATGATAGTGACCCATGTCAATATTTTTTCCATAAGCAAGTGTAAAGTGTACACCAAACATTTGTAAAGATCAAGGTAATTTGGATTTGGATAAAAATGGATTGGATTTATTATGGATAAGTTGAGATGCTTGCACCTGAAATGGTGTACATAGATGCTCAATTCTTCACATGACACCTATTTTCTAGGTTTTCATCATGGTACTTGTCTAAAGTACCACCATAGTGGTTTTCACTGGAGGACGATTTTTCTATTGACTATTTTCTTGATTTTTCTAATGTCACACAAGATGCTTATTTACCAGGTTTCCATCATGGTGACAATTTTTTTGCTCATGTTGAACCACCTGGTGGTGCTGATGTAGATATTGTTGATGTTAATATGGGTGTTGTTGTTGTCATGACATGCCAATGATATCCTGCTTGGAGGAATTGTTTTCCTAAGATATAGGTGCTTGAGTGTACCCCCTGATAATTCTTATCTTCTTTGTCGATACTGGAGTAAACCTTTCCTTGGTGCACACATTGCAATAGGGTTCCCTTAGAGTCCTTATGATAAAGAGTCACTACGAATACATCGTCAATGTGAGATTTGGATATCATGGATGGCAAAATACATTGAGGGATATGAGATTTAAATGGATTGGTTGATAGTTT
Source organism: Sequoia sempervirens (assembly GCA_007258455.2). Lineage (NCBI taxonomy): Eukaryota > Viridiplantae > Streptophyta > Pinopsida > Cupressales > Cupressaceae > Sequoia > Sequoia sempervirens. Next base: position 632,651,400 of record VDFB02047230.1, on the reverse strand, counting down.
GTAATTTTTAACTCTCCAAACTTGGGGTGATGAGCAATGATAGGTGGATATGGAGATTCGATTGGGACCAACTTCTTGATATACCTTGTAGGTCGCTCTTGAAGCTTTCTTTTTTATTGCTAGACATTTTTGATGGATGAACTTCCCTTTTTGATTTTTCCCCATAGTTTCTTTGACTAATGGAGTTTCATAGGAATGCTTTTCTTTCTTTTTCTTTGGTACCCATTTATACTTGCTTTTTTCATTTGGTTTTACTAATTATTTTGCTTCAATGACTTGTTCCTTTCTTTGATATAACTTTTTCTCTTGTTGTTGGTCCCAATTAGAGGGTGGAAAAATATGTGGATTCATGATATGAATGGTTGTATCATTGGTAGTGGTTTCATCATAAGGACCCTTCATGCTCCCTATGTTGGTGCTTGCATTAGATAAAGTTACCCCTTGTTTTTTAGAGGTATCATTGATATGTTTGGATTCCCTTATTACTGAATAACCAAGACCTTGATGCTTAGGATTACCAATAATTGTATTGGTTCTAGGACACCCTATTCATGTAGGCCTAATCCTTTGCCTTGATAATGCATTTTTTGAAAAAAAAAATTACAATAGGATTATTTACCTTGGAAACAAGGTGCTAATCCTTCTATAATCTATTATGGATCTTCAGGGGTGATAGTTTCTTCCCTGGTAGGATAGCTTACTCTGAAAAAGCTAAGTGATCCAAGTTTATAAGTGATAGGATCCTCCATATGTGGGATAACTTCTTGATTGATATCTTTGGTTTGATCCTGTGAAATATCATATTTTAATGCTTCTTCAAGAGGCGTTGATGATTCACGGCCCACACAAAATTCTTCCTTATTATTCATTTTTGATATTCCTACACAGGATGTTTCTGTTTCACAACTTATGTATAAGTCTTCTTCATGATCCATTTTTGATATGTCTATCTTTTGCTAGGTCTTGATCATGTGTAAAGACGTTAAGAGTAGGAGACTCTTGTTCCTTGGTAATGATATCAAGAGTATGAGACTCTTGTTTTGGATGAAGATCATGACATGTCCATTAGGAGTAATCATCTCATGGGTAGATCTATGTGTTCTTGGTGTATGAATTTTTTCTTCTTTTGGAAAATATTGGATATCTTGGAAGATATCTACCAAGTCATTATAGTATTTTGATGACAGGAATTCTTGATCTTGACTTTGTGTGGTATTATCTATAGTATGTTTTGGTTCATGCTCTTGACATGGATCAATTTTAAAGAAGGGATTGCTTGTAAAGGATCCTTGGATTTCCTCAAAATGTGGACATATGGGTGATAGCTCTTGGCCTAGATTTTTTGTATTGGGTATAAGTGTTGGATTAAGAGTCTCTTGATTACTAATATGTACTTCCATGAGGCTAGATGATGTCAATATATCTTGGACTGGATCATTGCTAGACTTGGTTGATTGAGTTTGATCATTCTTGGGATTACATTCTTGATGTATTTCCTCTTGCTCATTGGATGATGTAGAGATATTGTCAATACGATCAATGATAAATAACTCTTGATCGTTATTTTCAACTTTCAAGGTTGAGATATTGTCAATGTTGTCATTAGTGTTCAAACCTTGAATATTGTTTTCAATAGCTATTTCTCCTTGATTAATAAGGTCTTGGATGAGTCTTTTGAGTGTAACACATTTTGATGCATCATGACCTTTTACTCCATGGTATTTACAATAGGTCTTGTCATTGTACCATAGAAATTTGATGGTAGGTTCACCACTTTGTAGTGGTTTTGGAAGTGTGATAAGTATGGCATCAACTAATTGGTTTAACACACCCTCAATTGGCTCCCCTAAAGGAGTCTATTTAGGTTCAGTAGTGTGGTTGGATTTTGAGGCTTGTTGTGGTGGAGATGGATTTTTTTGTTGATTTTGAGATTGATGATCTTGATGATGTTGTAGTTGATGATTTTGATGTAGATATTGTTGATTTGGGGGTTGATAATGTTGTTGGATTTTATTTTGATGTTGGGTGATCTGATTTTGATTTTGTGACCATTGATGTTGTTGATTCACTTGACATTGTGGAAAGACTTTGTTGTCGATATGCATCAATGTTTTGATGATGTGGGAAGTGTTTTTGATGTGGATATTGAGGTGTTTGTGGAATGATGTTTGTCTATTGCTGATATACAATGTCTTGACATTGAACATGGTGTTGGTGATACATCGTCTTTTGATTTTGTTCAGGTTACTCAATCTTTTTCTGAAGTGCATTATGGCATTTTTTTGTTCTAGATTTAGTCCTTGATGATGATTTTGAAACCCTTGATGTTGCAACACTACTTATTTTTGTGACTCTTGATAAGTTGGATCTTTTGATATGGATGAGGATTTTGATTGAAATCTACCATGTGACAAGATGTGCTAAAACATTGAATAGGGGAATCCATAGTTGATATATTATTGACATTTGTGGTGTATGATGTATCCATGGGTGTATAGAGTGGAACTGGATTTGGGTAATAGATTAACATGTTTATGGTTGCATGTTTGGGGTGTTTTGATACAAAAATTATAGTAGTAGTGGTCCTTGTTTTGGTTTGTGACTGGTAATAAGAGCTCAAAAGCAGTAAGTTTTGGAAAAAGCAATTTTGTTTGTGTCAATAGCGACCAAGTTTTATATGACAACTACAGTAGATTCAACAAAAGCGGCCTCTGTTGCAAGTTTCATGATTGGTGAATAGTGAATACAAAAGTGGCCATCTTGATCAAAAGTGACTATTTTTAGCAATAGCAAATGTTTTATCAAAATCAATTGTTTTAAGCAATTGCTACTATTTTTTCAAAAGCTATTATTTTAAGTAATTGCTATTGTTTTGTCAAAAGCTATTGTTTTAAGCAATTGCTACTATTTTTTTTAGTGCAATAGAAGTTGTTTTGTCAAAAGCTACTATTTTAAGCAATTGCTACTTGTTGATCGTGTTTTCTGCACAACTTAGACAGAATATGAAATCTTGTCTCTCTTGAAAGGTAAATCTCTATCGGAAAGCCTCAAGAGATAACCCCAAGGTCTCTAATGTTAGGTCTTGACAATGCATAAACAACTCAGTGACAAATGTGAAAATACTGGTAATCACAATGGGACCTTACTACAAGCAAAATACTGAATCGATTTTATCAAATCTAACAATCTGATGATATTTTAATCCTTAATCTAACCCAATAATTAAAGAAAATGGAAAAGGATAAGGATTTCAAAGATATTTCTAAATCTAATACTACTTCTAAGATTAACAATGAAAGTAACCAACACTCGAATGGACCAATCCCTCAAAACCGATCTCTACTTGACCCAGATAAATCTGCAATCTTGCAGAGAACAGTGCAATCTTCTGAGGTGTTAGGATTTTCAAATCGTAAACATTCATTCAAATAACCCTATTGCAGTTAAAGTGAACAAACCCTCACAATCGAACTAAGCACACTGAATATGAAGTCCATGCTAACTTTGCAAAGCAACTAACAATCAGTTTGTTGCGAAAAGTATGGACTGAAGGATTGCTGCAACATTCAAGTATTAAATCACAAACATTATTAAATCAAATCTAATCCTAGTATTAACCTTCTCAAAGCAATTTTAAAGATGGAATAACAAAAACCATGCAAAACCAAAAGAAAACAAGTATGGCACCAAATCACAATGTCATTTCTTGTATTCAAATTGTTCACTGTAGCAACAATTCTAGCTTTCTGTTACAATATTTGCTTGAGGGAAATTACCTACTAACTTACTCTACTTCTAACTAGCTCTACTCTATATCAATCCCTATATTCTAGTTACAAATTCTAATCTTCTAACCCCTTACAAATGAGGCGTCATGCCCAATATATAGAATTCCCCAGAAATCCATCGGCCAGGCAAGGGTTTCGCAACAATAACTCGGCACAACAACCCGGCCAAGAGAGTCTTCGAAATGGGTTAGATAGGCATTAAATGCACATCCCGTCTGAGTCGGCCTGAGATCTGCAGTGCAGTTTGGACCAATGCGTGGGAAGATAATAGGGAAGCACAAATCACATCGCAACCCATCATTAGCTCCCTTCCCTATTATTCGTATTCAGACCCAACACTTCACATACCTTCAAGAACATCTCATCCAGGCTAGCGAATGGTGCAAGGGAAAAACCCTAAGTCATCTTTTGATAGACGCAATCTCGTCCCTTGAGTGTTTGACCGACTTATCCCAATCTACCTTATACGCCAAATACTTATCAATAACTGTGAGGTAGGTGGCCGCATCATCCAGCTAGTGCTCAGAAACGAAGCCATTATCAAGTGGCGCATAAACATCCTGCCACCATTCTCTCAACTGTTCCAGGCTCAAATACTAGGGGGAAATCTTCCTTCTTCCCGTCATAAGCTCAAAGAAGGCAATGGATCCACTGTAGACGCCAGCTAGGGTGTCATCAATGTGTCTTCTCTGTTTGTAAATCTTCTTCAATACTCTCTACCTGATTTGCAATATCTTGAACCACTCCCATAGTTTGGCAGTTCTAGAAGAAGGATCCCACCACTCACCAATCCGTCTCGGGTGTACTCCATTATAGTCCTAGTTTTCTGTAGAAGAAGATCCATATCTTCCCTATCCTGTGCCAACATAGCCTTCAACCACTCAGTTGCCCTGAAAGCATCCTTTCCTGTTGACAGGATCTCCTTGATAGCTTCATCACCTTTTACCTGCACCCCTTTCAACCAACTCACAGTGGAAATAGTGGATGCTTTCATCTTTTCTAGCTCAGTGATGGTCTCCTGAGGTAGAGGATTTGTAGCAGAGGAAGAGGGATTAATGGACCGCAGTGGCTTCATTAATTCCTCCAAGCATTTCTTGATATTTTCATTTTCTCTCTTAAGTTCTTGCTTGGTCTTCATTTCCTTCCTCAATCGATCTACAATAACTGTACTGGAGACCTCATAGTCTTCAATATCCTTCTCAACTGATGTAGGTCCGAGATTGAAAGTCTGAACACTTTAATCTTTTCTGACCACATCATTTCTATCTTTGTCTGGAGCAGGGGTGGCGATGTGAACAACTTTGTTACACGCCTCATCCCTTTCAACCCTTGAGATCACTCTAGCCTTCTTCTTACCTTTATCTTTTCCAATTACGACTAGCAGTGCATCCCAATTCGGTGGACTGTCTTCTACCACAACCTATTTTTTCTTTATCTCTTTGTCCAACCATTCTAGAACAGCAGGCTTCAATTGCACCTCGGCTTGTTTTTTCTCTTCTTGTTGAACCTTAGGTGCCTCATCTTTCTTCCTCTCTTCTTCTTCAACATGTTCCTCCTCATGTGCAGGCGAGGGAACCTTTTCTGCTTCTTCCTCCCTTGGAGGAGATTCAACTACCTCATTCCTAATTGGTGACTCAACATACGTAACCAAGGGAGATTGCATTTCTTTTTTAATTTCTACCTCTGCACTATAGAGTTCTCCCTCATGGAATTCCTCTCCCTCAGTGTCCAGATGTTCATCAACTTTTTCAGTTTCGTCGGGTTTACTTTGAACTTTATGAGTGGGAGGGATGTCATCCTGCTGCTCCTCATGAGAAACCACCGGAGGTAGGTTAGTCCAAGACACACTGTCCCTGGGAGAAGGCGTCCTAGACCTCCTTGCATATACCTTTGCTTTCTCCTCTAAACTTTCTACATTCACCACTGGCGGGAAAGTTACCTCTTCTGCAACCTTGGAGCTTGCCTTCTTTGATAATTTTACAATTCTCCTCCTCCTCTTGGGTACAGGATCATCAGCCTCAGGATTTTGTTTTTCGGTCTCCTTCTGCTTAGGCTTCTTAGTCCTTGTTCTCTTCTTGGCCTTTGGCTTCCTCTATTTTTTTGTTCCCTGGGCTTCTTCCTCTTGAACACCTTTAGATTTAATTTTGATAGGAGAGTCCAGTTTGCCCTTGGGATCCTACTCGGTGGATTCTTCAGAAGTAGAATGGGAATCTAAGTCCCCCATCAGGGCATAGGTGCATTGTACACCATTATTCTCCAACTCCCAGATTTTGTGCTTCAGCCACATCCTAGTGAATTTGAGAACTAGATCCATCAGTTGCTTCAGCTCCATTTGCTCCTCCTCTAACCAGTCTATATCACCAATCAACCTATCTTTTACTGCCTCATAGGCATGATCCTAAATTAAGTTCCCATCATCCTCCACTTGATCAGGTACTGCCCTTACATTATATAATTGGACTGCATCAACTGGAAGCCGGGAGAATTTCTTCTTTCTGACCTCATAGTCATCACCACAATTGGCCCAGTAGTCCTCTAAATTAACCTTATGGCTATATTCTCTATTGGCCTTCTTTTGAGCTTCTCCTGTGATGTCAAATCTGGATCTCTTGGAGTGGAAGGACAAGCCAAGAGTACTCATTTCTTCTTCTGAAGCCTGGGCAGAACCAATGGAAGGACAAACCTCTCCAGTGTCAATCCTCAAGGGGAAGTCTCCACCAAATCCAGTCTTATGTTTGTCCTTCTTGACAGTGGCATCAAAATCACAAATCTGTCTTGTTACTTCCAACAATATAATGTGGTTAGTGGGATACCTTGGAAGTCTGTATGGGGCCTTTTGGCAGCCATAAATCCGAATGTAGGAGAAGGTTGGGAACTGAATAAACCAAGCTCCATATTTCTTGATGAGCTCCTTTGCTTGATCTAAAATTCTGACATGCTCTGCTTCCTGAAGCATTCTGGTAATATGCATGGTAAGTGCATCATTTTCCCTCCTATAGTCTGAGCTTCCTAAATACAACTGAGGGTAAACCTCATAAATGATATCCTATCCGAAGATTCCTTTTGTATCTAATCCTCTGTAGGGATGGAATCTAGCCAGCACATAGACCAAATATGAGGTCATTGTGAAGGTCTTTGTCTGCAACACATTGGACAATTGTTTGTGAATTACTTGGCTAATGACCCCTTCCCAATGGTAGTTAATTTTCTCTTGTTCCATCCTTACAATCGCATGGCACGCCCAATTCTCAAATGTACCAACACTCTTCAATCCAACCACCTTGCTAAGAAAGGTGATGGCATCATAGTACTCCTTGAATTTTGCTCTAAACAGCTGCTTTGGAAATTTGGAGTAGTAAGACTTGGGCTTCTCTAGCCAGGAATTGATTAACTGATGTGACTTCACAGTCTGGTCATTGTAGAACTCTTGAGTTGCCTCAATGGTGAACCCCACCACGTGAGATCTGTCTAGCATGTCGAAGGCTTGGGCAATGGAGACCGGGTTGAGATTGGCAACAACTCTCCCTTGAGGCCCAATAATCCTATGTGTATCCTGATCATAGTGCCTAGCACACTCAAGGACCAGCTCATAACATTGCATTGCAGAAGGGAAACTGGCTACATGTGACAAGCCTGATTCCATCATCCTTCTAGTCACCAAAGGAGGATCCTTAGCTACCATCCTTGCTTTAAATTCCTCGTAGTCCTAGAGGCCAATGTTTGTATCAGTGACTTCTGACCAGACGGAAGTGATCTTACTCTTCGGGACCTTGCTCTTAATGTCTAGCTTAATCCTCTCTGTATTAGATAATGAGGGACCAGCTGCTGCTTTGCTTGATTCATCCTGCACTCAACATGAAAACCACAATAAAAACCACAGGAGAGCAAGGTTAATCCATCAGAACCCCATTAGAATGCATCTCGCATAGTCAAGGTGTCATTAAATCTCATATAGAATGACCATAACACATTTCAGGTTTCAAGACCATCCGCAGAATCTGAGCCAGAGAGGAATTCCAGGAAATTCTAGATCGATTGGATTCTAATGGAATAACCTGGAAACGCCTACTTAATCATTAAACTTGATCATTTTCCATCAATAAATTCACATGGGAGATCCAAATATGACATGAAATAATCATCAAATGCATCATAAATTGTAAACAGATCCAATTATCTCACGTTTCTTTATGTTTCATCAACTTTCGGGAAAATCCGCCAGAGACGGATTCCCGCGAAGAGCGAGCTGGATAGGAGACTTCAAAAAATCAGGAAAACGACGAATTTTGAAGAAATTCGGACTCGACAAAAATCCGTGAAATCTGCAAAATTCTGAACCAATGGAGATTCCCGGAACGCAGGTTTCGGCAAGAGTTAATCATTTCCCCGAGAAGTCTCGGCGACTCCCGGGAGTTTCGCCGAAGGAAGTCACTAGGATAGGTTTCGTTAAGACTTAGTGGTTTCGGTGTAACATCCTAGCAACTAGGGGGCAGTCTCAGCGAACCTACAGAAGATCGGCAAGATGAAAGGAGCCCGCTATGAGCTCTTGGCGATGAGGTTTGTCTTGCCGACAGAAAGACTTTGGCGTGAGAATTGTAGTGTCTAGGCGACCAAATGCAAACCCAAGAAGGGATTCGGCGTGACACAGAAAGATCTACATGAAATCTCACCAACCTCGAAGGGTTACAACGACTAAAAGAACAGAGCTCGATGAAAGCAAAAGTGCTCGGTGGGAGGTCTCACCGAAGGACGGATGTCTTGGCAAAAAAAAGGAATATCGGTAAAGCCACTGGATCCCGCTATGACCTCCTGGCGACAGGGTTTGTCTTGCCGAAAGCGAACATGAACTAGCATGTCGATGAGACATTTTCTTATGGAGTGAGGTCTCGGCGAAAGCAAGGGTCTTGTCGACTGATATGCATACAAGATTTCATCGATGTAAAAACAATAGTGTCACGACGATTCAACATGAACCTAGGAAGACCACTTTGGTGAACCTCAAGGTGGTTGATATGATATCCCAGCGATCTCGAATGGTCCCAGCGAAGGGAATCCGGAAGGGATGGAGAGTCTCGATTTCGTCCAGACACTGAACCAACTATGGATTTCAAAAATTTTTAACTTAGGGCAAGTCGGGGATAGATCTTTCATGAATTTTCTTTGCATTCTAGGTCAATCTTAAGATGAAATCACCTGATATGGCACTGCCCTAGGTCTGAAACCCTATTCATCTGCCATTAGCACATAGGAAAGCTCAGAATTTAGTTGTTTCCACTGTTGATTCATTGCTAGGGTTTACTAATTACTCTCAGGCAGGATTCATTAAAATGTAGATGGACACATGAACTCGAAACTCACTTGGGAGATGACAAAGGATGCAATACTGAACAACCCTAGCATGAAATAAACAAATACACAGGAATTCAAATCCCACAAGCCCTCACAATACCAATGTGCCATTCATAATTCAATTCAAAGCAGAGCAATCAGACACATACCATTATAAAGTGAGAATTGATCTCAGAAGCAGCAAATGCGAAGCTCAATGGGGTCTACAACTAACAGACGTAGAAAGGCACAAGAAACTGTCACAGTTTGCCCGAATAGCCCAAAGCGAATCCAACAGTTCAAAGAACAAACTCTAAGGACGCAGCCCTCGACTGAAACAACGGAAAATAGTGAACATAATGGTGCAAAAGATCTCAGAAATTGAGTAAAATCTAGCCTTCAAAGCACGTACGAAGCCATTAATGCAATCGATAAGACAACTAGAGAAGGAATTCGGGAATTCAACAACAGGGCAGAATCTAGGAAAATCCATCCCACGTGGAAATCCACGAAGACCAAAAATTCCTGAGCAACAAGGTCCAACCAGAATCCAAGCAAGATCCAGGAAAATCCGACTAGGGCGGAAAATCCCAAATCCGAGCAAAAGCCCGAAATTCATCCAGAACTTAAGATCTTCAATGAATAACCTGGGGGAAACACTTAGGCAATCAAAATAAACAATTTATGCACATTCCTAGGGAAGATAAAAACTCAAAAAGAAAAGGCCAAGAAACCAAAACCGAAGCGAAAGAGGGTCCCTGCTTCCAACGGGGTGTGTGTGTGAAAACTACACAACACTATTGTTTTGTCAAAAGCTATTATTTTAAGCAATTGCTACTATTTTAAGCAATTGTTATTGTTTTTTAGTGCAATAGCCGTTGCTTTGTCAAAAGCAACCAAATTTTTGTTAATAGCATCCAAATTTGGGTCAACTACGTCAAAGGTAGAAGCAAAAGCGACATTTATTCAAAAAAAAATCCAATTTCTATTTTGTTAGCAACTTTGGATAAATTTACAGATTTGATGACTTTGTTTGATCTGATTTAAGATTTTGGAAAGTCATATCATGCAACACAATAATCAAAACTATTTGACCCTAAATTTCTACAACTTTAAGTGTGTTTCCTTTCACAAAAGCTCAAAGTTCATGAAAATTGAAATGCTAAAGCCACAGTTTCCAATGTTTACTTCGTTCTTAATGCAACTTGAAATGTGAGCCTAAATATCTAGAAACCTTTAGGGATATTGTTTTAATATATCCTTAAGGAGTGAAAATATGGGGCTATTTTCAAAGGATTCACACTAATTTAAAAGGGCTTGAAGTTTGAGAACCATGTTAAATGCTTGTTTTGATGTGTTCATTTTAATTCAAGCACAATGTTTGATGTTTCAAAGTAACCAAATAGACTTGGCAATTTCGTGAAGACAATTTACACCCTAGGGATAAACAATTTATTTTAGGTGCGCTTACCTTATGCCTGGAAGGGATGATTTTACATGCAAGGAATGGAGAGTGTTTTAAGCTCACCCATAAGTTGGACTTGGTAAGTAACTTCTCGAAATCAAAGTTTTGATGCACCACTTGAAAGAATGTTTTTGGCTAAAAGGGTGACCTCTAATACATTGGTTCTTAGTCATAAACTATGAACATAGACATTCAACACTCACTCAATGGCCACTTAAGGGTCTTTAACTGTTCCCATTCCACTTAAGGCATGGGATTAGGTGCAATTTGTTGCCAGCCCCAATTGAAGCTACTTTCTTACGAATTCACAACCTTTGATATAGCCCTCCAATAAACATGCTTTGATACCTTACTTATGAGTTCTCTAGTGTGGGATGTGTCTCATAGCAAGCCCCCTCTTTAAGGTAAAATTTAAATGCAACAAGTGCAAAGCTCAAAAATGTTTTTCGTCACCCAAGATTGCCAAAAAGACGCGAGGGGATAGGATATACACTTCAATTTTCCATGCATAGAAGACACAGTTTACACTTCATTTCAATGTTTTTTTTAAGCCCCTTAAGTGACACTATCCAAAAAATAAAATAAAGTGTGTACAATATAATAATTTATTCTTTTTTATGTACACCAAAGTGAAGTATTTGAGATATCAAGAAATTTAGATAGCAATGAGCAAGTAAAAAAATTGATTTGTCCAATTTTATTCACCAATTGAAGTGTTTCTAAAGCCTTTTCTTAATTGTTCAACAAAAGGAAATCACTCATTTTGTCAACATATTGAAAGCGTTGGTCAAAAAGACAAGCATTTTCTTTTATAGCACCAAAAGGAAATGTGGTTTCTAATCTAGAAAACTCTTGAAATTTTATTTTTAAAGCACCAATTTGAAGTCTTTTTCTAGACTAGAAAGCTTTTGAATGTTCTTTTTAGAGAACCAAGTTGAAATCTTTTCCTAGACTAGAAAGATTTTGAACATTTATTTTAAGCACCAATTGAAAGCATGTGATTTGTTGGATTCATTTTAGGCACCAAATTTAAAGTTTTCTAAACTAGAAAGCTTCTAAAAATTCCTTTTAAAGCACTAAATTGAAATCTTAGTCTAAAGGAGAAAGATTTTTTGAATGTTATTTTTAGAGCACCAAATTGAAGGCGTGCAAGTTGTGGGATTCATTTTAGGCACCAAATTTAAAGTTTTCTAAACTAGAAAGCTTCTAAAAATTCCTTTTAAAGCACCAAATTGAAATCTTAGTCTAAACTAGAAAGATTTTTTGAACATTATTTTTAGAGTACCAAATTGAAGGCGTGCAAGTTGTGGGATTCATTTTAAGCACCAAATTTAAAGTTTTCTAAACTATGAAATCTTCTAAAAAAATTTGACTTGGACCGTTCACCTTCTCTATAATAAACATGTTAGTGGTTTTCTTCATGTAACATGTACTATATCCTACAAGATCTACACAAACGACATTAGCACCATTCAAACATTCAAATCAGGCAGCAGTTAATGTTAGAAATTGAAAAAAAATCTTTTCAAATTTCAAATAAAAAAGCAATAGAGAAAAAGGAAAAATTTAAATCAAAAGTGGCCCTGTTATTTTAGCAAATGCGGTTAGAAAAGTAAAAAAGTGGCACAAAAATGCAACTGCAGTCCAAATGTCAAAAGCGCACCAAAAATACAACTAGGTGGGTGCATAAAGATGGGTAGCCAATTTGTGGTCAACTTTTTTAAAAAGTTTTGAAAGCTCATAACGCAAGCGTGTTATAACGTGCTCACATTATGGCTTGGTGTGTCAAGCCTGAGGCTCAGCCACAACGAGCCCATAATATGAGTGAGTTATAACACACTCGCGTTATGACCTATTCAAAGCAAAAAAGAAACAAATCAAATTCATTCTTGCACTTGACTGTGTTTTTTTTCTTGCCCACGACCAAAACCCCAATTTTCCACGCTCGTGTTTTGGGAGGAGCTATTTTGAAAAATTCTTCATCAACGGTTGTTGTTTCATCGCCAGGATGCCACCACGTTGACGAGGAGGTCTAAGAGGTAATGATTTTTATTTTTTTTTGAATTTGTTAGTTTTAGGTTGTTTTTGATATTTATTTTTTGAATTTGTAGGAGATGTTAATCAACCTGCAAACCCTCCTCAAAATCCTCAACAAGCACAACAACAACAACAACAACAACAAAATCCTCAAGTTAATCAACCACAACCTGAATCTCCTCCACCAATCCCTCAACATCCTCCTGGCACTCAACAAAACTTAATGAGTGAAATTGAAGACAATAAAAAAAATTGAGGATTTAATCAGGAGGTTGAATGATCCAAACGGTTCAACCACAGAAATAATGACCCTAGAAACTTCACTAAAATAAATGTTAAAACATGTAGATTCAATCAACAAACAATTAACTGGTTGGCAAGATAGGAGGCAGGCAACTAGGGCATATTACCAAGATAAATTATCATATAAAGATGTAAAAGATTTAAAAATTACAAAAGGTGATTTGTGCTCATTATTCACTGACCCAAGGTCAAATGCAAATCTTACCCTCAATGCGAAGACGTTTCCTATTCATTGGTGCCACCACCAAAAGATTAGGAACTTTTTTGGGGATAGGTGGTACACAGTTTTTGATTACCCACCATGCAACAATTGTGAAGTCTCGCAATATTTCCTTAGGAAACTATACCGTGAGTTTATCTTGAAAAAAATCCCAAATTATTTTGATATGAGGGACTTCTAGGGCAAAGGTGGGGGGTTGGCTCAAGATAGACCCAATGCACAACAAGATCCTACGCGGTAAGGGAGATGACCTCTCGCTAGGCTACCTCATGAGTACATCATTATCCCTTCCATTGTGAAGGAGAGTTCTGATGTAGAGACTTTGTAGGCCATCGGCTCTTTGACCCAAAGTGTCATTCAGCATGCCAGCCCTATTCTACAATGCCATACAGGGGAGTCTTCGAGTGGTGGGCTTCGATCCCTTTTGTGTCAATCTTGTGGGGTGACTTGTTCATATGACCCCATCAACACTCAGGAGGCTGCTACACAAGATCCGTTTGCAGCTATGGACATGGCAAGGGCAACTAGCATTTTTCATGAGGCCTATGGCATTGATACTCAAGTAAAAGTTAGCGTGTTCATTGAATTTAATTTATTAAATTTTGATTTTGAAATGCAAGATTAACTAATTTAGTTTTATGATTTTAATAAAATTGCAAGGTCACAATGTTGATACTGGATACACTGGCCCTACACCTGTTTATTTCTCCATTGCACCTACCTTTGAGGTATGTAACCAGTAAACAATTCTAAATTTATTACATGTTTAATAGCATTGTTTTATGAATGGTATTTTAATATGTGATTTTGGATGTTGAATAGGCTAATATTGGAGGTTTTGAGGGAACACCTCCTAGTGCCAGTGGATTTAGTCAAACCTACATGTAGGTAATAGAATAAAGAGTTTAACTAATGAATTGTACTTAATATATTTGTGTAGTTTATATTCATATTGTTGATTACGTTGCATTGCACATCTTTCAAACTCAAAACATTACTTTACATTCCATAACTAATAACTAGATGTTGATAGATGACAAAATTTCAACTACAATATAGTTGTTTAGAAATTCAACATAAGCAATGATGCAATTACTTCACATAAAATAAGTAATAAGTAGGAGCAGCTTCCAATTGCATTTGCTTGTCATGGCATTCCATGAGACCACTTTTTACTGAGGCATCTTTTCAAACAGTTCACTACCTTGTCTATGCTATGGATACTTGGAAGGAATATATGAAAGAATAATAGTAAGCAATAGCATAGACAAGGCAATGAGTTGTTTGAAAAAATGCCTCAAAGAAATGCGGTCTCATGGTGATGTCCATCACCATGAGACCTAATTTTCGAGGCACTTTTTCAAACAACACCGCCTTTCTATAGTGCTATCACCACATTTTCCATACATGTCTACCAAAGAATTTTAATAAATAGTTCATTTCACTGCTATGGCTAAAATTTTAAAAAGGTGTTTTCCAACAAACTATGGATGCTTGGAAAAAAAATATCAAAGCATAATAGTAAGCAATAGCATAGACAAGGAATAGTAGTCAAACTGAAGCCCAGATGGAATGCCATTCCATCACCATGGGACCACATTTCTTTGAGGCATTTCTTCAAACAACTCACCACCTTTTCTATGATACCACATTTTCCATACATGTGTACCAAAGAATTTTATCAAACTACTCACTTCCTTGCTGCTATGGCTAAAAGCCTAAAATAGGTGTTTTCCAACAAAATATGGATGCTTGGAAGAATTTCTATCAAAGCATAATAGTGAGCAATAATACCATAGAGAAGGCAATGAACTGTTTGAAAAAAATTATGAAAGAAATTTGGTCTTATGGTGATGGAATGCCATGACATGCATTTGTTTGTAATGGCATTCCATCACCATGAGATCCCATTTCTTTGAGGCATTTTTTCAAACAGTTCACTACCTTCTCTATGCCACCACAATTATCGTACATGTCTATGAAATCATTTTATCAAATGGTTCACCAGCTTACTGCTATGGGTAAAAGCCTAAAAACACATGCTTTCAAACAAGATATGGATAGGGAAAATAGTAAGCATGATAGTCAAAAATATATATTTTAATAAGTACTCAAAATTGTGTTCATTATCTCATACATTATAAGTCATGACGTGGATCGCTATTGTAGTTTTTGTGATTAAATAATTTGTTGTTTAATTTTTAAATGTTGCAAGAGGAAACACCTCTAAATGTTTAGATGGCAATGGACATCGGTGTTTCATCTACTATAGAATCCTCGATGGCTCTAACAGGGGAGGTATGAGGAAAATTACTAAATTTTAATTTGCATTCATTGCTATAGATGTTAGTTAAAAATCAAACCATTATTGATTCATAGTTTAATTTCTATTTAGATGGTTTATACAAGGCTTCAACATGCCTCAACATGGGCATTTGAATATTTCTCTCATGGAGAGTGATCATCAGATGGCGGTAAGTGATTATTTTGTTAAATATATCATTTTTTTTAATGTAATTTCTATATATTAATGTTTTTACTTCTTATTGTAACAGATAAGACTTGACCAAGAACTAAACCCTAAGAGGAGCACCAGGAGCACTCCTCGACCGCAACATAAACAAGTGACAAACGTATCGCCATCTGATCGAAAATCAAAGGAAAAGAGTTTATTTCGAGAGCATGCAGAGTGATGACTTTTGATTCTAGAGCCCTTTGTTGTATGCCTATATGGCATTTTTGTACATATTTTTTATTGGATATATTTGACATTATATGCCTATATGACATTCTCATAAGCCTATATGGCTATTTTTTACCTATATTTTATACTTATATCGACATATGTTGATGTATGCCTACATGGATATTTGGTTAATACAAATCTTTTTTATCGATGGTGTCCATATTTCCATTATAAATTCATGGTTCAATAATATGAGTTATGTGTATTCAAATATATACTTTACAACTTACATGTATACTTTGTGACTTACATGTATTCCAATGTATACTTTGCAACTTATGTGTTTTCAAGAGTATACCTTGTATTCATGCATATACTTTGTATTAATTTGCATATACTATGTATTCGTGTGTATACTTCAAGGCTTACGTGTTTTTGAGTACTTGTGC
>VDFB02047230.1:632600377-632635024 GCA_007258455.2 Sequoia sempervirens | reverse complement strand
AGAGAGAGAGAGAGAGAGAGAGAGAGAGGGTAGAGGATAGAGGGTATAAGGGTTAAGGGTAGAGGGTAGAGGGTAGAGAGATAAAATTAGGGTTTAAGGGTTGAGGGTATAAGGGTTAAGGATATATGGTAGAGAGATAAAATTAGGGTTTAAGAGTTGAGGGTAGAGGATAAAAGGTATAAGGGTTAAGGGTAGAAGGTACATGTGAGAGAGATAGAATTAGGGTTTAAGGGTTGAGGGTAGAGGATAGAGGGTATACGGGTCAAGGGTAGAGGGTAGAGGGTAGAGGGGAGAGAGATAGAATTAGGGTTTAAGGGTTGAGGGTAGAGGATAGAGGGTATAATGGTTAAGGGTAGAGGGTAGAAGGGAGAGAGAGAGAATTAGGGTTTAAGGGTTGAGGGTAGAGGATAAAGGGTATAAGGGTTAAGGGTATGAGGCATACACTACCCCTACCTTCTCAACCCTACCGCATACATCACTATGAGACCCCATTTATATGAGGCATACATTGCCCCTACCTTCTCAACCCTACCACATTGGCAAGCTAGTGCGTGAACTAGCTTGCCAATGCTCCACTAGCTTGCCAAAGAATTTGAATTCACATTCCTTGTCCATGCTTCCATTTTGAGCCTATCTTGAAATCATGGCATGCCACATTACCACATTTCTTTAAGGCATTCCATCAAAAAACAATTCTTTCATTCTCTCATATTCATCCACCTTTGACTCATCATTCTCTTCACAACAAAATTGAGACCAGGGCATAAAACCTGTTATTGAATCCTCAAACCACCTTAAAAATCATTAAAATAACTGAATCAAACCAAGGAAAGGTTCCTAAAACTCCAATCTATCTCTTCCCTAAACATTCACTCTTAATTGGTTCACAGGCTAGTAGTCCTTAAGCACAAAACAGGTATAATTTCCCAACCAATTTAGATCTCCAAAAACTAAAAGTAGTTTTGAGAACCCATTAAGGCCTACTTAAACATATAGATAAATCAAGTATGCTTACTTTGAAAAATACTGACCTAAAACAGACTGTCATGTTGCTACAAGGCTCAATTAGGCCTTTTTAACAAAGAAAGTACCATCAAAATCACTCCACAACATCAAACAACCATGGGAAGATCTTAAATACATTATAAAACTTCTAAATCATCAATTCCATCAAATAAATCACTCACTAATGCAAAAATTCATTAAACCCTTTCTTAAATGCTTAAACTATGCTCAAATAGTGAGGGTTTATTGTAAGTATGCATTCCATACCTCCATACACCTTTCTACAACTTCAAACACCTTGAATTGGGTCTGCACAAGCTAACCAAACTATCTCCCATCCTTTACCACTGTTATTTCTGCATATCATTACTTGTAGGCATCCATTCTTGCATGGAAATCACAAAAAATCACTTGGAGCAACAACAAGAACTATGTATCTTCACTTCGTCAATGCTAAAAACCTGCACCTACACCTAAACCTACTCTATTGGTGCCCATTCCACCGAATCACAGAAGAAAGAATAGGTGGAATGTAGCACTAATACATTTTACAACTTCAAAACCCTTAAACTCAAAATTTTAGACCCACAGTTAGTAAATTGACTGTAAAATCTTTGTTTCTTGATGGAATTCAATGAGTTTCAAAGAAAACCCAAGCTGTACAGATTCATACAGAGCATAATAGCAGCAAGAAAACAACAAAAATTCAAAAAATTCAATGATTTTGATTGATTTTCTTGTTCAAAACACAAACAACCACCTTACATTGAGCTTTTTCAGGCCTTAATAGGCTTCTTACATCAGGAATAACTGACTCAATTGACTATTCATCTCCCATGATTGATGGTATTCCCATTATGAATGTTGGTATTCCAATTATTGCAATTTTACAACTTTTCCTTGACAAGATTTTGCATTTTGCAACTTTGAACTACACTATGCCTAATACAATATGAAAATGGTCTAACAAGACCTTATTTAGATGAGAACACCTAAAACCAATTACATAACCAAGATTGAAAAAAATTGAAAATTGAACTCCTATGGTGCCCCTGCACCACCTTTGTCTATGCTAGAAATACTCTTCTTCAGGATTATTGTAAGTATTTTTTATGAAGCCTTGAATGACATATTTCATTTATTTGAACGGATACATTTTTTAGGAACTAATATTCGTCTCATTACCATGCTACATGTAAAATTATCCGCCATGCTGAAGAAACGAAGAAGGAATAAACTAACAGACGAAGAGTATGAAACCTTCAAAGAAAAGGAGAGAGAATGGGTGGCAACATATCGTGAAAAGAAGAAATTGGATACGATTGACAAAATCAAGCCAATTGAAGAGGAACCTCAACCATCAAAAAGAGAACAAGCATTGGCGGCACAAAGGGAACGAATATGAAAGCGTCGTGGTAGGACAAATTCAGATACCATAGTTGGAGACACTTCGTCTATCGCAAGTGAATATGAAGGGACACCATTAAGCACAAGAAAATATGGAGGGGCACCATCTACCACAAGTGAATATGGAGGGACACCATCTACCGCAAGTGAATATGGTTGGATACCATCCACCGCATCTCAAGTTGAGAGTACATCATCACTTGGATTTGACGAAGAAGGTATGCCATCATCCGCATGTGAACCTCAAGGTATGTCTTCCACTCCACCTTCAATCAAAGGTACGCAATCTAGCCCACCTCAATTAACTATTGATGAAATTCCTAATGTTGAGATGTATGTACCTAGGAGAACACCACCTAGAATTTTGCATAGAAAGCCAAAGTATTTGATTAATATTGATGAGGATATTTTGCAGCACATGGAAGGTAAGATTCTAGCGCCCACTTGTAGAAGATATGTTGATAAGATTTGGAAATTCTTCTTTGAAAGGCTAAATGAGACCGCAAGATGTCAGCTATTTGTTGAAATGATGCGGAGTATAAATTATAGAAACAACATGAAGACTCTTGGGTTGAGAACATCAAATGCATCAAGTGAAAACACTATTGTGAAGAATCTAATGGATGCTTATGAGAGTGTGGGTAAGACCTCACACTCAAAGGATAGTAATGTCACCCAATGTGTCATTACATTGAGTTTGGTGAGTAGTCAAACAAAGAGATCTCATCTCATTAGAAAGACGAGTGAACAAATGAGAATTAGTAGAAAAAATTTATCAAAATCCATTCAAAGGCGACAAAATTGAGGGCACCGATTCAAATGAATTATGGGCATTCTTGGGGAGACTGCCACAAAAAGATTAAAAAGTTGAAGCATTGAGAACACTAATTGAAGAGTATTGGAAGAATAACACAAGGCCATCTCTGAATCAAAGGGATGTGGTAAGAAGAATCGATAGTTAGAACCATGAGCCACATCCAAAGCATTTTTTGGATACAACTCAAACCTAATTTTTTCATAAATTTCAATAGGATTATCCTCAAATTAGTATTTGTTAAAGATTTTTTGGAATGCTTAAACCTTTTATGTCAAGATAAATCACACACGCACTACTTCTTGTTGTAGACTACATATTGAATTCTCTAACCATTATGATGTTTATCATTCTATATGTTTAGATTTGCATACTAACAATGTTTTGCATGATTGTGGCATAGAAGCCCCACCAACATCTTCAAGAGAGTTCTTATAAAAAAAATTATGTGAAATAGAGGATGGCCAAATATTCTACAGAACAACATGCTTGGATGGTTCATGCTAGCGTTGCAGTGGCTTGCAACATATGCCAGTATGTCAACATATGGAAAGCACAGATGAGGTGGGACAAAAACTAGTAGAGTTCAGGAAGTATAAAATAGTGGCATACGTTACAAAAGATGGGTCTCAAGCAAAAATATGTGATTTAGTTATTTAGAAGATTCTAGTGTATTAGTTTATGTCCATGTTTCATGAAAATATAGTGTATGAGTATGCAAGGCATACCCATAGAGCTCGATGGCTAGACATGCAATTCAAGCTATGCAAGGACATCTTTCTAGTTGGAAACATAGTATTAGCAGTTGACTTTGCAGAGAACTACACTGTACAGCCACAGTGTGAGATGCAGTCATAGTATTACAACTCCACACAGGTTTCAATATTTGTGCTCATAGCATTCATTCATGCAGCTGATAGTATAGTGGACCAAAGGAAGGTATTGAGGGAGTATCACTTTTATTTTAGTGATGATCGCACACATTCTTGGGAGTTTATGCAAGGTTGCTTCCAAATGTTCTACAATGATTTGGTTTAGAGGGGTATAGCATACGGTCGACATATAATATGGTCAGATAACTGTGCAACACAGTTCAAGAACTCACACATGTTCTACTAGTTGTGCAGGATGCATGTCATTATAGGTGTTCAATATATGTGGAAATTATGTGAGGTCATACATGGAAAGGGGGAGCATGATGGTGCAGGAGCATGCATGAAATAACATTAGCACAAGAAGAGTTAAAGTATAAAGATAGTGCAAAGTTGACAGATGCAAAATCAATCGTTGAGTGGTGTAATTCTTTGATGGGTCTAGGTAATGAAGTTACGTCTTCAGTTCGTAGATTTTTTTGGTTGATGGATGATACTAACATTGCACCATATAAGAGTTTTTGTACATTAACAGGATCAAGTGAGCTACACTCTTTCCTTAGCTCAAATGCAGGTTCATGGAGTATCGATACACGGAAGATGGCATGCTTTTTTTCTTCATGTACAATGCAATCCTGAAATGATTGTGAGTCAGGGGAGTGGGTTGACAAATGGTTGACAATTTATCTTAGCCCACTTCACACGTATCACCCTCCAATGACATTAGAAATAACACAGATGAGATCATCAATCGACTTTGAACACATGCTAGATCTAGTTCAACCAGGTAATATATCTACTTGCTTAGTTTTTGAAATTCTATATTGTTATCTTACTTTGTAGTGTATTCATAATGTTGACTAATTTCAAGAGATTTGCTACACATATCAATGTAGGACATGTTTATGCAGTTATTGCAGATGAAGACAACAAAGAGGGAACAAAATATTACTTGTGTCGTGTTGAGGCCAAAAAGAAATTGGAGGCCCCAGTTATAGATGGAGAAAACATCGAATACCCTACAAGCTCAGTTGTTGTTACTGGAACATGGCTTAGAAGGTACCCACATAAGAGTGTTAAACATTGGCTATTTCAAGACTTTGACATGCATCGTAATATTCTTCATTACTCAAACCTTGTCATGGCATCCAATGCTTGTTTGACCAAATATGGGGGTAGACCTTTGAACAAGACCTTGTGGAAGGTCTGTGAGTTTGACCATGAGGCAATACTTGACACAATAAAGAGTAGAGCATACCTAGATGATTCGTTGGATTAATTTGTAAGTATGCACATTGGTTCTTATTAATTTATACTTGTATGCACATTGATTTGTTTGATTCCAATGCTATAATCTTCTTTTACTTT
This sequence comes from Sequoia sempervirens, assembly GCA_007258455.2. Taxonomy (NCBI): domain Eukaryota; kingdom Viridiplantae; phylum Streptophyta; class Pinopsida; order Cupressales; family Cupressaceae; genus Sequoia; species Sequoia sempervirens. The sequence goes on along the minus strand of VDFB02047230.1, from coordinate 632,629,558 downwards.
TCCTATTTGTAAGTAACCTGCTAAAAATTGATTGGTGTCCCCTTGCAGAAAGTGCAGATTTATGAGCCATCCAAGAGAATCTCAGCCAAAAAAGCAATGCAACATCCTTATTTTGATGATCTTGACAAATCTTAATTATGATTTTAAGCCATTAACAAAGTGTGTGCGAAGCTTGGTGAGGGAATTTCAAGTTATTCATTTGAAGTTAACCTTATCATGAGCACTTATGATGTAGACATTATAAAAGCATATCGAATTTCAAGTTATTCTATTCATGAGAGGTGTTGTGTGCAATAGGTATCTTGGAACTCCTAGTGAAGATGTATGACCAGGAGTGACTAAGTTGAGAGACTGGCATGCCTATCCTCAATGGAAAAATCAAGATTTATGCCTTGTTGTTCCCGATTTGGAACCTAATGGAGTGGATTTTTTGTCTGTAAGTGCCTTCCATCTATTTTCATTTCATTTCCATTTTGGATGCTCTTTCTTTTTCTTCTTTTACTTTGTGTATTTGCAAGTAAACTACTAAAAATTGATTGGTCTCTCCTTGTAGAAAATGTTGATTTATGAGCCATCAAAGAGAATCTCAGCCAAAAAATCAATGCAACATCCTTATTTTGATGATCTTGACAAATATCAATTCCAATTTGAAGCCATTATAAAAGAGCCTGTGAAGGTTAGCGAGGGAATCTCAAGTTACTCATTTGAAGTCAACCTCATCATGAGCACCTATGATGTAGACATTATAAGAGAATCTCAAATGTATGAGTGACATTTTAAAAGATTTGTGAGAACATAGTACCTAAGACATTGTAATGAGATTTACTTATAATGAGATTTACTCATATATTGAAATTTGGTGTAGGGGCACCAAGGTTATTGAGCAAATTTGGTTCATGGAAGTCTTAAGTTAGTTCTGTGTTTTGAGTTTTTTCAATTGAATAAGGTCATATTAGACCAATTTATAATGTAATAATTCATGTTAGTAGGTTTTTGGGTCATTTTGGAGTTCATGTTGCATATTTGTCAAAATGATGTAAAATCGCAAAAAATGAAAAGTTGTTAATGTGAAAAAAGTGCAAAAAAATGTAAACTTGAAGAAGCCCAATGGTCATGGGAATTCAAAGGGAAGTTAGAGCCATTTTCATAGGATGGATGTGTAGAAGCTTGGAATAGTGTTTTTCAATAAACCCTTTGGAATGGCATAAAGTGAGGGTTTCATGTTTTAGTGTCATATGAAGTGATTCTTTGATCAAAATTTGTGGATTTGGAGGTTTTGTAGACTGGTAAGTGAATTTCCATGAATATTTAGGGTTGGAAAGGCATTTGAGTGGGTGATGCTTTGTTAAAGTGACCTAATTGAGGTCTAGGACAACGCAATTGCATGATTTTGGAGAAGTTGGTCCAAAGTAACTTATGTTTCTTTTGAGATTTGATTTGTCAGATGTTAAAGGGTGTTTGAAAATACAATTGGTTAGTGGGTTTGAGATTGGATATGAGAGTTTTGGTCCAGAAACTAGGTTTGTAGACCTACAAGGGAATTTGAGTGAATTTGTGAAGAGTTGGAGAGATATGTTTAAAAGGGTTGCAAAGTTGTTTCTAAAGGATTGAATTTTTATTGTAGGTTGATTTCTTCCTTGCTCTGCATCAAAATTTATTGCTGCCCTCAAACATTTGTAATTCAAGCAACGTAATCCCTTAACAGTCCAAATTGCAAAAGGGAAACAATATTTGACGACCTGTTACCCAGATAATATGTTGGTTATGGGAATTTCGTATGAGGCATCAGGATCATGTAGGGAACCTCTAAAATAACCTCTCTCAGTTTTTGTTATCTTAGAGTCGCTTTTCCATGGTGTCCAATTTTGACTTGATGGAAAAAGTGTCAATTGCAAGCAATCTAAAGTTGCAAAGTGGTGCAAATTTTATTCTACAACTCATGTGACCAAATAGACTGTTCCAAAGCATCTAAATAGGTATTTTTATGCTAGGAATGGTCCTCTTTCACACCCAAACGCACAAAATCGCTTCAATCTACGTACAACCGATTGATCCCTTAAGAGTCAAAAGTGAAAAATGGTTGCAAAATTCAACATGTTGTTACTCAGATACCATGACGCTTAGAAACTTCTTGGATGATCCTATGGGATTGTGTTGGGCCCCTCTACAATAATCTCTCTTAGTTTTCGCTATCTTGGAGATATTTTCCCGTGGTGGCAAATTTTCACTTGGGGAAAAAGTTGTCAAATGCAAACAGTTGAAAGTTGCAAAGTAGTACAACTTTCGTTCTGCAACTTGTGTGACTAAAAAAAATATTCCAACACATCCGAATAGGTATGTTTATGCTATAAATGGTCCTCTCTCACACCCAAACACACAGAATCACTCCAAGCTACGTTCAATCGGATCGATCCCTTAAGAGTCCAAAGTGCAAAATGGCTGCAAACTTCAGCATGTTGTTACTCGGATACTATGATGCTTAGAAGCTTATTATTTAATCCTATGGGATCATGTTGGGCCCCTCTACAATAACCTCTCTCAGTTTTTGCTATCTCAGAGGAATTTTTCCTTGGTGGCAAATTTTTACTTGGGGAAAAAGTTGTCAAATGCAAGTAGTTAAAAATTGCAAAGTGTTGCAATTTTTGTTTTGCAACTCATGTGACCAAATGGATTGTTCCAATGCATCCGAATAGGTATGTTTACACTAGGAATGCTCCTCTTTCACACCCAAACATGCAGAATCGCTTCAAGCTATGTTCAACCAGATCGATCCCTTAAGAGTCCAAAGTACAAAATGGCTGCAAACTTCAACATGTTGTTACTCGGATATCATGATGCTTACAAATTTTTCATCTAAGCCTATGTGATCATGTTGGGCCCTTCTACAATAACCTCTCGGTTTTCACTATTTCAGAGGTATTTTCCCGTGGTGGCAAATTTTCACTTGGGGAAAAAGTTATCAAATGCAAGTAGTTGAAATTTGCAAAGTGGTGCAATTTTCGTTCTACAACTCGTGTGACCAAATGGACTATTCCAACATGTCTGAATAGGTATTTTTACACTAGGAATAGTCCTCTTTCTCACCCAAACATACAGAATCACTTTAAGCTACGTTCAACCAGATCGATCCCTTAATAGTCCAAAGTGCAAAATGACTGCAAACTTCATATTGTTACTTGGATATCGTGACACTTAGAAACTTCTCATATGATCCTATGGGATTGTGTTGGGACCCTCTATAATAACCTCTCTCATTTTTCACTATTTCGGAGGCATTTTTCTGTGGTGGCGAATTTTTACTTGGAAAAAAAGTTGTCAAATGCAAGTAGTTGAAAGTTGCAAAGTGGTGCAACTTTTATTCTGCAACTTGTGTGACTAAAAAAAATATTCCAACATGTCTGAATAGGTATGTTTACACTAGGCATGGTCCTATTTTACACCCAAACATGCGGAATCACTTCGAGCTATGTTCAACCAGATCGATCCCTTAAGAGTCCAAAGTGTGAAATGGTTGCAAACTTCGGCATGATGTTACTCAAATACTGTGATGCATAGAAACTTCTCATCTAATCCTATGGGAATGCGTTATGTCTCTCTACAATAACCTCTCTCATTTTTTTCTATCTCAAAGGAATTTTTCCATGGTTGTGAATTTGGGGAAAGAGTTGTCAATACAAGTAGTTGAAAGTTACAAAGTGGTGCAACTTTTGTTCTGTAACTCGTGTGGCCAAACAGATTGTTCCAATGCATCTGAATGGGTATGTTTATGCTAGGAATGGTCTTCTTTTACACCCAAACATGTGGAATCGCTCCAAGCTATGTTCAACTGATTCGATCCCTTAAGGGTCTAAAGTGCAAAAGGAAAGCAATATTTGACAGACTATTACTCAAAAATCGTGACGCTTACAAACTCTTCGTCTGAGCCTATGAGATTGTGTTGATCCCCTCTATAATAACCTCTCTTAGTTTTTGTTATCTCAAAGTCATTTTCCCATGGTGTCCAGTTTTCACTTGATGGAAAAAGTGTCAAATGCAAGTAGTGTAAAGTTGTAAAGTGGTGCAACTTTCGTTTTGCAATTCATGTGACCAAACAAACTACTCAAACACATCTCGATAGGTACCTTTACACTAGGCACGGTCCTCTTTCACACCAAAACACTACTTCATCTACTATGAATATTATATTTTGCAAGTGTTGTGAAGATTATGTATCATTTGCTTAATTGAGTTGTTCCAATCAAATAATTAAATATATTGGAATTTTTTTATGAATCATTTCATGGAATACCAATTGAAAACATGTTTTTTTATTTTAGATAAATTATTTCATGAAACTCTTTGGATTATACTTAATTGAGATATGTAAGAACAAGGAAGCATTAGGAAATACATTGCTCAAGGATCTTAAATAAGCCTTCTTGGTGTAGGGGCACCAAATGTATTTTGTGTTAATGTTGTCAAATGAGGTATTTTGATAGTTTCAGGTGTGTGAGTTTTTTTCAATTCAATAAGGTCCTAATAGACCATATAATAGGTAATTAGGAGTCATTGAGTTTATATTGTCACATTTTTGTAAAATTGTCAAAAGTGCAATATTGAAAAGTTGTAAAAGTGCAAAAAAAATATAAAATTGAGGAAGCCCAACGATCATGGGCATTCAAAGGGTAGTTAGAACAGTTATAATAGGTTGGTTAAGGTTTAAAATATGTTGGAAACTTGATGGATGAAGGTTGTTGGAGGTTTTCTGAAAGATTGAATAATAAAGCTCTTGTTTTCATTAAAATTTTGTATCTTTTCTATTGAATATTATTGTTGTAGAGTAGTTGCGCGACCTGTACGGCCTGATGGTGACTCCAAATTGATTTGAATTATTGTTTAGGTGTCCTATCTATCATTTTGACTAATTTTGAGGTGTTCCCATTGGGGTTGTAGAATCTTATTGAGTTTTCCCTATAGGCAGGTTTGAAACTCCAATTTTAAAGTTTTGAAGACATAAAAATATGATTATGGCCCATTCCATTGACTGTAACTCCTGTAGTTGAGTGTAATGGGCTCAATATGTTAGGATTTAGTTGATTTAATGGTTTTGGGAGCAAGAGAGGTCATTTGGGGGTTTGGGAATGATTCCCTAGTTGTCAAATTTGAATGCTTTGAGTGAAATTTGATGGTTAAAGGTGGGTAGGTGAGGAAAACTCTTGGGGCAAAAATTTTTGGTGATAGATTAAGCATGTGTAGGACTTTTGAAGAATGTTTGATACATTGGTGAAGTGTAAAGAAGTTGGAAAGTGGGATTTTTTGGCATATGGCTTCTAGTGTTGTCATTGATGGCAACTAAAGTCATTGATCTAGTCTGCACTGCAGTATCTGACTATACCGAAAGACAAAGTGAAGAACAGGGTATCCGACTGAAGTTGAATCTATCAAGAGATTTAAATTATTAGTTTAATAGTTTTGGTTGTGGATCTCAGGGAAGTTCATTGGATATATGAAATGTGTTATTCTTGAGTCTTGTGTTGTCGCATCAAGTGGTGTATGAGTTAGGCGATCTGATCATTCAATTTTATGTTCATCAATATAGGAAGGCCGACTAAGTGAATGTTGGGCATTGTAGATGTCTAAAGCAGAATTGTTTGAAGTATTTGTGTTCAAATATTTTGTTTTGGGTCCTAACTATGCTATGGATGACTTTGGTGGATGCACATTAAATGTTATTCATGATTTGAGCCAACAGTTGGAAGATATTTTCTATTTTATTGAATCTGACATATAGTGACTGAATTCTTGGTAGTGGATATATATATGAGATTGGTTAATTCATTTTGACATGTATGTGTGGTGTTCAACATGTGTGGGTGTGTATTGCGAATATTATAAAAGTAGTTAAGTGATTTTCATTTGAGCAGAAGAGGATTTTGTGAAGCGAATTAAGGCAGAGCAGAGTGAAGTGCAAAATCAGACAAAAGGTCCAAAATTTGATCTATGAGCCTAACCATAACTATAATAAGGCATTTGTAGATGCTATTTTCTCAGTTCAACCTTTTGTTGTAATCCAAATATTTTGTAAGGCAATGAGCCTTCCTGATTTTGAGTAGTGAGCTCTAGGTAGTGTGCCTGAATGCAAGTGCATTCCCATTTTGTAAAACACTTATATTTTGAGTATTCAAATTGTGGATTGACCTCCACCATGGTTTTTCCCTTAACCGAGTTTCCATGTAAAAATATTTGTGTTATAGTGCTGTGGATTATTGTTCTATGTTCATGCATCTTTCTTTTGATTAAATGTTATATACACTTGAGAGATTAGTTTAATAAAGTTAAAATTTGCACAACAATGATTCACCCTCCCTCTCAGTGTTTCTTGAGTCCAACAGGATTTTCAGTAAACCCCTTTGTAACTTGCTAAAAATGAGGGTTTTATATAAAGAGGACTTAGTGAGTGGTTCACTGGCTAAAAGTTGTAAATTTAGTTTTATAGACTGGTAAATGACTATCCATAGGTATTTGGGGTTGGCAGATTGTTTAGAGGAGAGTTTCTTTGTAAATTAGGCCTATTTGGCTTAAAGGGACAGTGTACAAGCATCAATTTGAGGGGTTTGTTCCAAAAGAGTTATATGAGTTTTTGAGATATGTTTTGGTATGCCTTAAAGGGTGTGAAAATATAATTGGTTAATGGGTTTGAGAGTGGAGTTGTAAGATAGGTCCAAGAAACTAGGTCTACAGACCTACAAGGAAAATAGTGAAGTTGTGAAGGGAATCATCCTAGTTAGGGTTTTGGAGATTGAAGGATTGTTGAAATTAGTTGAATTTGTGATTGGTAATTGAAGGCCTCCCTGTTGTACATCACTTCTCTCCCGTTGCAATTTTGGGTGGATTATTACTTTTAAAGTATTGTGAATGCTTTTCTTATTTTCTAGTTAGCAGTTGCCATTCTAGAAGGCTCATCTCTTGATATATTTTATACTCATTCTTAATCAATTATCAAGTTAATAATTAATGCATTTATTTACAATTATTCTTTTCTTTTCAATTTGTGCAATTTTGGAATTGTAACTCTACTAGTATTCCTAGAAATATTGAAGTTGTTTAACATCGACTAATAAAGTTGTTTAGCATCAATCAATTAATATTCAAGAGAAACCATGAAGGAGAGTAATGATCAATGCTAAGGTTAACCAATTAATAAGTATACATGTGAATAAGTTAAGCATGCACATGTGAATAAGGGAAGCACAAGTACTCAAAAACACGTAAGCCTTGAAGTATACACACGAATACATAGTATATGCAAATTAATACAAAGTATATGCATGAATACAAGGTATACTCTTGAAAACACATAAGTTGCAAAGTATACATTGGAATACATGTAAGTCACAAAGTATACATGTAAGTTGTAAAGTATATATTTGAATACACATAACTCATATTATTGAACCATGAATTTATAATGGAAATATGGACACCATCGATAAAAAAGATTTGTATTAACCAAATATCCATGTAGGCATACATCAACATATGTCGATATAAGTATAAAATATAGGTAAAAAATAGCCATATAGGCTTATGAGAATGTCATATAGGCATATAATGTCAAATATATCCAATAAAAAATATGTACAAAAATGCCATATAGGCATACAACAAAGGGCTCTAGAATCAAAAGTCATCACTCTGCATGCTCTCGAAATAAACTCTTTTCCTTTGATTTTCGATCAGATGGCGATACGTTTGTCACTTGTTTATGTTGCGGTCGAGGAGTGCTCCTGGTGCTCCTCTTAGGGTTTAGTTCTTGGTCAAGTCTTATCTGTTACAATAAGAAGTAAAAACATTAATATATAGAAATTACATTAAAAAAAATGATATATTTAACAAAATAATCACTTACCGCCATCTGATGATCACTCTCCATGAGAGAAATATTCAAATGCCCATGTTGAGGCATGTTGAAGCCTTGTATAAACCATCTAAATAGAAATTAAACTATGAATCAATAATGGTTTGATTTTTAACTAACATCTATAGCAATGAATGCAAATTAAAATTTAGTAATTTTCCTCATACCTCCCCTGTTAGAGCCATCGAGGATTCTATAGTAGATGAAACACCGATGTCCATTGCCATCTAAACATTTAGAGGTGTTTCCTCTTGCAACATTTAAAAATTAAACAACAAATTATTTAATCACAAAAACTACAATAGCGATCCACGTCATGACTTATAATGTATGAGATAATGAACACAATTTTGAGTACTTATTAAAATATATATTTTTGACTATCATGCTTACTATTTTCCCTATCCATATCTTGTTTGAAAGCATGTGTTTTTAGGCTTTTACCCATAGCAGTAAGCTGGTGAACCATTTGATAAAATGATTTCATAGACATGTACGATAATTGTGGTGGCATAGAGAAGGTAGTGAACTGTTTGAAAAAATGCCTCAAAGAAATGGGATCTCATGGTGATGGAATGCCATTACAAACAAATGCATGTCATGGCATTCCATCACCATAAGACCAAATTTCTTTCATAATTTTTTTCAAACAGTTCATTGCCTTCTCTATGGTATTATTGCTCACTATTATGCTTTGATAGAAATTCTTCCAAGCATCCATATTTTGTTGGAAAACACCTATTTTAGGCTTTTAGCCATAGCAGCAAGGAAGTGAGTAGTTTGATAAAATTCTTTGGTACACATGTATGGAAAATGTGGTATCATAGAAAAGGTGGTGAGTTGTTTGAAGAAATGCCTCAAAGAAATGTGGTCCCATGGTGATGGAATGGCATTCCATCACCATGAGACTGCATTTCTTCGAGGCATTTTTTCAAACTACTAATTTCCTTGTCTATGCTATTGCTTACTATTATGCTTTGATATTTTTTTCCAAGCATCCATAGTTTGTTGGAAAACACCTTTTTTAAACTTTTAGCCATAGCAGTGAGGAAATGAACTATTTGATAAAATTCTTTGGTAGACATGTATGGAAAATGTGGTAGCATAGAAAAGGCGGTGAGCTGTTTGAAAAAGTGCCTCAAAGAAATTAGGTCTCATGGTGATGGACATCACCATGAGACCGCATTTCTTTGAGGCATTTTTTCAAACAACTCATTGCCTTGTCTATGCTATTGCTTACTATTATTCTTTCATATATTCCTTCCAAGCATCCATAGCATAGACAAGGTAGTGAACTGTTTGAAAAGATGCCTCAGTAAAAAGTGGTCTCATGGAATGCCATGACAAGCAAATGCAATTGGAAGCTGCTCCTACTTATTACTTATTTTATGTGAAGTAATTGCATCATTGCTTATGTTGACTTTCTAAACAACTATATTGTAGTTGAAATTTTGTCATCTATCAACATCTAGTTATTAGTTATGGAATGTGAAGTAATGTTTTGAGTTTGAAAGATGTGCAATGCAACGTAATCAACAATATGAATATAAACTACACAAATATATTAAGTACAATTCATTAGTTAAACTCTTTATTCTATTACCTACATGTAGGTTTGACTAAATCCACTGGCACTAGGAGGTGTTCCCTCAAAACCTCCAATATTAGCCTATTCAACATCCAAAATCACATATTAAAATACCATTCATAAAACAATGCTATTAAACATGTAATAAATTTAGAATTGTTTACTGGTTACATACCTCAAAGGTAGGTGCAATGGAGAAATAAGCAGGTGTAGGGCCAGTGTATCCAGTATCAACATTGTGACCCTGCAATTTTATTAAAATCATAAAACTAAATTAGTTAATCTTGCATTTCAAAATCAAAATTTAATAAATTAAATTCAATGAACACGCTAACTTTTACTTGAGTATCAATGCCATAGGCCTCATGAAAAATGCTAGTTGCCCTTGCCATGTCCATAGCTGCAAACGGATCTTGTGTAGAAGCCTCCTGAGTGTTGATGGGGTCATATGAACAAGTCACCCCACAAGATTGACACAAAAGGGATCGAAGCCCACCACTTGAAGACTCCCTTGTATGGCGTTGTAGAATAGGGCTGGCATGCTGAATGACACTTTGGGTCAAAGAGCCGATGGCCTACAAAGTCTCTACATCAGAACTCTCCTTCACAATGGAAGGGATAATGATGTACTCATGAGGTAGCCTAGCGAGAGGTCGTCTCCCTTACCGCGTAGGATCTTGTTGTGCACTGGGTCTATCTTGAGCCAACCCCCCACCTTTGCCCTAGAAGTCCCTCATATCAAAATAATTTGGGATTTTTTTCAAGATAAACTCACGGTATAGTTTCCTAAGGAAATATTGCGAGACTTCACAATTGTTGCATGGTGGGTAATAAAAAACTGTGTACCACCTATCCCCAAAAAAGTTCCTAATCTTTTGGTGGTGGCACCAATGAATAGGAAACGTCTTCGCATTGAGGGTAAGATTTGCATTTGACCTTGGGTCAGTGAATAATGAGCACAAATCACCTTTTGTAATTTTTAAATCTTTTACATCTTTATATGATAATTTATCTTGGTAATATGCCCTAGTTGCCTGCCTCCTATCTTGCCAACCAGTTAATTGTTTGTTGATTGAATCTACATGTTTTAACATTTATTTTAGTGAAGTTTCTAGGGTCATTATTTCTGTGGTTGAACCGTTTGGATCATTCAACCTCCTGATTAAATCCTCAATTTTTTTTATTGTCTTCAATTTCACTCATTAAGTTTTGTTGAGTGCCAGGAGGATGTTGAGGGATTGGTGGAGGAGATTCAGGTTGTGGTTGATTAACTTGAGGATTTTGTTGTTGTTGTTGTTGTTGTTGTGCTTGTTGAGGATTTTGAGGAGGGTTTGCAGGTTGATTAACATCTCCTACAAATTCAAAAAATAAATATCAAAAACAACCTAAAACTAACAAATTCAAAAAAAAATAAAAATCATTACCTCTTAGACCTCCTCGTCAACGTGGTGGCATCCTGGCGATGAAACAACAACCGTTGATGAAGAATTTTTCAAAATAGCTCCTCCCAAAACACGAGCGTGGAAAATTGGGGTTTTGGTCGTGGGCAAGAAAAAAAACATAGTCAAGTGCAAGAATGAATTTGATTTGTTTCTTTTTTTGCTTTGAATAGCTCATAACGCGAGTGTGTTATAACTCACTCATATTATGGGCTCGTTGTGGCTGAGCCTCAGGCTTGACACACCAAGCCATAATGTGAGCACGTTATAACACACTTGCGTTATGAGCTTTCAAAACTTTTTAAAAAAGTTGACCACAAATTGGCTACCCATCTTTATGCACCCACCTAGTTGTATTTTTGGTGCGCTTTTGACATTTGGACTGCAGTTGCATTTTTGTGCCACTTTTTTACTTTTCTAACCGCATTTGCTAAAATAACAGGGCCACTTTTGATTTAAATTTTTCCTTTTTCTCTATTTCTTTTTTATTTGAAATTTGAAAAGATTTTTTTTCAATTTCTAACATTAACTGCTGCCTGATTTGAATGTTTGAATGGTGCTAATGTCGTTTGTGTAGATCTTGTAGGATATAGTACATGTTACATGAAGAAAACCACTAACATGTTTATTATAGAGAAGGTGAACGGTCCAAGTCAAATTTTTTCAGAAGATTTCATAGTTTAGAAAACTTTAAATTTGGTGCTTAAAATGAATCCCACAACTTGCACGCCTTCAATTTGGTACTCTAAAAAGAATGTTCAAAAAATATTTCTAGTTTAGACTAAGATTTCAATTTGGTGCTTTAAAAGGAATTTTTAGAAGCTTTCTAGTTTAGAAAACTTTAAATTTGGTGCCTAAAATGAATCCCACAACTTGCACGCCTTCAATTTGGTGCTCTAAAAATAACGTTCAAAAAATCTTTCTCCTTTAGACTAAGATTTCAATTTAGTGCTTTAAAAGGAATTTTTAGAAGCTTTCTAGTTTAGAAAACTTTAAATTTGGTGCCTAAAATGAATCCAACAAATCACATGCTTTCAATTGGTGCTTAAAATAAATGTTCAAAATCTTTCTAGTCTAGGAAAAGATTTCAACTTGGTTCTCTAAAAAGAACATTCAAAAGCTTTCTAGTCTAGAAAAAGACTTCAAATTGGTGCTTTAAAAATAAAATTTCAAGAGTTTTCTAGATTAGAAACCACATTTCCTTTTGGTGCTATAAAAGAAAATGCTTGTCTTTTTGACCAACGCTTTCAATATGTTGACAAAATGAGTGATTTCCTTTTGTTGAACAATTAAGAAAAGGCTTTAGAAACACTTCAATTGGTGAATAAAATTGGACAAATCAATTTTTTTACTTGCTCATTGCTATCTAAATTTCTTGATATCTCAAATACTTCACTTTGGTGTACATAAAAAAGAATAAATTATTATATTGTACACACTTTATTTTATTTTTTGGATAGTGTCACTTAAGGGGCTTAAAAAAAACATTGAAATGAAGTGTAAACTGTGTCTTCTATGCATGGAAAATTGAAGTGTATATCCTATCCCCTCGCGTCTTTTTGGCAATCTTGGGTGACGAAAAACATTTTTGAGCTTTGCACTTGTTGCATTTAAATTTTACCTTAAAGAGGGGGCTTGCTATGAGACACATCCCACACTAGAGAACTCATAAGTAAGGTATCAAAGCATGTTTACTGGAGGGCTATATCAAAGGTTGTGAATTCGTAAGAAAGTAGCTTCAATCTGGGCTGGCAACAAATTGCACCTAATCCCATGCCTTAAGTGGAATGGGAACAGTTAAAGACCCTTAAGTGGCCATTGAGTGAGTGTTGAATGTCTATGTTCATAGTTTATGACTAAGAACCAATGTATTAGAGGTCACCCTTTTAGCCAAAAACATTCTTTCAAGTGGTGCATCAAAACTTTGATTTCGAGAAGTTACTTACCAAGTCCAACTTATGGGTGAGCTTAAAACACTCTCCATTCCTTGCATGTAAAATCATCCCTTCCAGGCATAAGGTAAGCGCACCTAAAATAAATTATTTATCCCTAGGGTGTAAATTGTCTTCACGAAATTGCCAAGTCTATTTGGTTACTTTGAAACATCAAACATTGTGCTTGAATTAAAATGAACACATCAAAACAAGCATTTAACATGGTTCTCAAACTTCAAGCCCTTTTAAATTAGTGTGAATCCTTTGAAAATAGCCCCATATTTTCACTCCTTAAGGATATATTAAAACAATATCCCTAAAGGTTTCTAGATATTTAGGCTCACATTTCAAGTTGCATTAAGAACGAAGTAAACATTGGAAACTGTGGCTTTAGCATTTCAATTTTCATGAACTTTGAGCTTTTGTGAAAGGAAACACACTTAAAGTTGTAGAAATTTAGGGTCAAATAGTTTTGATTATTGTGTTGCATGATATGACTTTCCAAAATCTTAAATCAGATCAAACAAAGTCATCAAATCTGTAAATTTATCCAAAGTTGCTAACAAAATAGAAATTGGAATTTTTTTTGAATAAATGTCGCTTTTGCTTCTACCTTTGACGTAGTTGACCCAAATTTGGATGCTATTAACAAAAATTTGGTTGCTTTTGACAAAGCAACCGCTATTGCACTAAAAAACAATAACAATTGCTTAAAATAGTAGCAATTGCTTAAAATAATAGCTTTTGACAAAACAGTAGTGTTGTGCAGTTTTCACACACACACCCCGCTGGAAGCAGGGACCCTCTTTCGCTTCGGTTTTGGTTTCTTGGCCTTTTCTTTTTGAGTTTTTATCTTCCCTAGGAATGTGCATAAATTGTTTATTTTGATTGCCTAAGTGTTTCCCCCAGGTTATTCATTGAAGATCTTAAGTTCTGGATGAATTTCGGGCTTTTGCTCGGATTTGGGATTTTCCGCCCTAGTCGGATTTTCCTGGATCTTGCTTGGATTCTGGTTGGACCTTGTTGCTCGGGAATTTTTGGTCTTCGTGGATTTCTGCGTGGGATGGATTTTCCTAGATTCCGCCCTATTGTTGAATTCCCGAATTCCTTCTCTAGTTGTCTTATCGATTGCATTAATGGCTTCGTACGTGCTTTGAAGGCTAGATTTTACTCGATTTCTGAGATCTTTTGCGCCATTATGTTCACTATTTTCCGTTGTTTCAGTCGAGGGCTGCGTCCTTAGAGTTTGTTCTTTGAACTGTTGGCTTCGCTTTGGGCTATTCGGGCAAACTGTGACAGTTTCTTGTGCCTTCCTACGTCTGTTCGTTGTAGACCCCATTGAGCTTTGCATTTGCTGCTTCTGAGATCAATTCTCACTTTATAATGGTATGTGTCTGATTGCTCTGCTTTGAATTAAATTATGAATGGAACATTGGTATTGTGAGGGCTTGTGGGATTTGAATTCCTGTGTATTTGTTTATTTCATGCTAGGGTTGTTCAGTATTGCATCCTTTGTCATCTCCCAAGTGAGTTTCGAGTTCATGTGTCCATCTACATTTTAATGAATCCTGCCTGAGAGTAATTAGTAAACCCTAGCAATGAATCAACAGTGGAAACAACTAAATTCTGAGCTTTCCTATGTGCTAATGGCAGATGAATAGGGTTTCGGACCTAGGGCAGTGCCATATCAGGTGATTTCGTCTTAAGATTGACCTAGAATGCAAAGAAAATTCATGAAAGATCTGTCCCTGACTTGCCCTAAGTTAAAATTTTTTGAAATCCATAGTTGGTTCAGTGTCTGGACGAAATCGAGACTCTCCATCCCTTCCGGATTCCCTTCGCTGGGACCATTCGAGATCGCTGGGATATCATATCAACCACCTTGAGGTTCACCAAAGTGGTCTTCCTAGGTTCATGTTGAATCGCTGTGACACTATTGTTTTTACATCGATGAAATCTTGTATGCATATCAGTCGGCAAGACCCTTGCTTTCGCCGAGACCTCACTCCATAAGAAAATGTCTCATCGACATGCTAGTTCATGTTCGCTTTCGGAAAGACAAACCCTGTCGCCAGGAGGTCATAGCGGGATCCAGTGGCTTTACCGATATTCCTTTTTTTTGCCAAGACATCCGTCCTTCGGTGAGACCTCCCACCGAGCACTTTTGCTTTCATCGAGCTCTGTTCTTTTAGTCGTTGTAACCCTTCAAGGTTGGTGAGATGTCATGTAGATCTTTCTGTGTCATGCCGAAGCCCTTCTTGGGTTTGCATTTGGTCGCCTAGACACTACAATTCTCATGCCAAAGTCTTTCTGTCGGCAAGACAAACCTCATCGCCAAGAGCTCATAGCGGGCTCCTTTCATCTTGCCGATCTTCTGTAGGTTCGCTGAGACTGCCCCCTAGTTGCTAGGATGTTACACCGAAACCACTAAGTCTTAACGAAACCTATCCTAGTGACTTCCTTCGGCGAAACTCCCGGGAGTCGCCGAGACTTCTCGGGGAAATGATTAACTCTTGCCGAAACCTGCGTTCCGGGAATCTCCATTGGTTCAGAATTTTGCAGATTTCATGGATTTTCGTCGAGTCTGAATTTCTTCGAAATCCGTCGTTTTCCTGATTTTCTGAAGTCTCCTATCCAGCTCGCTCTTCGCGGGAATCTGTCTCTGGCGGATTTTCCCGAAAGTTGATGAAACATAAAGAAACGTGAGATAATTGGATCTGTTTACAATTTATGATGCATTTGATGATTATTTCATGTCATATTTGGATCTCCCATGTGAATTTATTGATGGAAAATGATCAAGTTTAATGATTAAGTAGGCGTTTCCAGGTTATTCCATTAGAATCCGATCAATCTGGAATTTCCTGGAATTCCTCTCTGGCTCAGATTCTGCAGATGGTCTTGAAACCTGAAATGTGTTATGGTCATTCTATATGAGATTTAATGACACCTTGACTATGCGAGATGCATTCTAATGGGGTTCTGATGGATTAACCTTGCTCTCCTGTGGTTTTTATTGTGGTTTTCATGTTGAGTGCAGGATGAATCAAGCAAAGCAGCAGCTGGTCCCTCATTATCTAATGTAGAGAGGATTAAGCTAGACATTAAGAGCAAGGTCCCGGAGAGTAAGATCACTTCCGTCTGGTCAGAAGTCACTGATACAAACATTGGCCTCTAGGACTACGAGGAATTTAAAGCAAGGATGGTAGCTAAGGATCCTCCTTTGGTGACTAGAAGGATGATGGAATCAGGCTTGTCACATGTAGCCAGTTTCCCTTCTGCAATGCAATGTTATGAGCTGGTCCTTGAGTGTGCTAGGCACTATGATCAGGATACACATAGGATTATTGGGCCTCAAGGGAGAGTTGTTGCCAATCTCAACCCGGTCTCCATTGCCCAAGCCTTCGACATGCTAGATAGATCTCACGTGGTGGGGTTCACCATTGAGGCAGCTCAGGAGTTCTACAATGACCAGACTGTGAAGTCACATCAGTTAATCAATTCCTGGCTGGAGAAGCCCAAGTCTTACTACTCCAAATTTCCAAAGCAGCTGTTTAGAGCAAAATTCAAGGAGTACTATGATGCCATCACCTTTCTTAGCAAGGTGGTTGGATTGAAGAGTGCTGGTACATTCGAGAATTGGGCGTGCCATGCGATTGTAAGGATGGAACAAGAGAAAATTAACTACCATTGGGAAGGGGTCATTAGCCAAGTAATTCACAAACAATTGTCCAATGTGTTGCAGACAAAGACCTTCACAATGACCTCATATTTGGTCTATGTGCTGGCTAGATTCCATCCCTACAGAGGATTAGATACAAAAGGAATCTTCGGATAGGATATCATTTATGAGGTTTACCCTCAGTTGTATTTAGGAAGCTCAGACTATAGGAGGGAAAATGATGCACTTACCATGCATATTACCAGAATGCTTCAGGAAGCAGAGCATGTCAGAATTTTAGATCAAGCAAAGGAGCTCATCAAGAAATATGGAGCTTGGTTTATTCAGTTCCCAACCTTCTCCTACATTCGGATTTATGGCTGCCAAAAGGCCCCATACAGACTTCCAAGGTATCCCACTAACCACATTATATTGTTGGAAGTAACAAGACAGATTTGTGATTTTGATGCCACTGTCAAGAAGGACAAACATAAGACTGGATTTGGTGGAGACTTCCCCTTGAGGATTGACACTGGAGAGGTTTGTCCTTCCATTGGTTCTGCCCAGGCTTCAGAAGAAGAAATGAGTACTCTTGGCTTGTCCTTCCACTCCAAGAGATCCAGATTTGACATCACAGGAGAAGCTCAAAAGAAGGCCAATAGAGAATATAGCCATAAGGTTAATTTAGAGGACTACTGGGCCAATTGTGGTGATGACTATGAGGTCAGAAAGAAGAAATTCTCCCGGCTTCCAGTTGATGCAGTCCAATTATATAATGTAAGGGCAGTACCTGATCAAGTGGAGGATGATGGGAACTTAATTTAGGATCATGCCTATGAGGCAGTAAAAGATAGGTTGATTGGTGATATAGACTGGTTAGAGGAGGAGCAAATGGAGCTGAAGCAACTGATGGATCTAGTTCTCAAATTCACTAGGATGTGGCTGAAGCACAAAATCTGGGAGTTGGAGAATAATGGTGTACAATGCACCTATGCCCTGATGGGGGACTTAGATTCCCATTCTACTTCTGAAGAATCCACCGAGTAGGATCCCAAGGGCAAACTGGACTCTCCTATCAAAATTAAATCTAAAGGTGTTCAAGAGGAAGAAGCCCAGGGAACAAAAAAATAGAGGAAGCCAAAGGCCAAGAAGAGAACAAGGACTAAGAAGCCTAAGCAGAAGGAGACCGAAAAACAAAATCCTGAGGCTGATGATCCTGTACCCAAGAGGAGGAGGAGAATTGTAAAATTATCAAAGAAGGCAAGCTCCAAGGTTGCAGAAGAGGTAACTTTCCCGCCAGTGGTGAATGTAGAAAGTTTAGAGGAGAAAGCAAAGGTATATGCAAGGAGGTCTAGGACGCCTTCTCCCAGGGACAGTGTGTCTTGGACTAACCTACCTCCGGTGGTTTCTCATGAGGAGCAGCAGGATGACATCCCTCCCACTCATAAAGTTCAAAGTAAACCCGACGAAACTGAAAAAGTTGATGAACATCTGGACACTGAGGGAGAGGAATTCCATGAGGGAGAACTCTATAGTGCAGAGGTAGAAATTAAAAAAGAAATGCAATCTCCCTTGGTTACGTATGTTGAGTCACCAATTAGGAATGAGGTAGTTGAATCTCCTCCAAGGGAGGAAGAAGCAGAAAAGGTTCCCTCGCCTGCACATGAGGAGGAACATGTTGAAGAAGAAGAGAGGAAGAAAGATGAGGCACCTAAGGTTCAACAAGAAGAGAAAAAACAAGCCGAGGTGCAATTGAAGCCTGCTGTTCTAGAATGGTTGGACAAAGAGATAAAGAAAAAATAGGTTGTGGTAGAAGACAGTCCACCGAATTGGGATGCACTGCTAGTCGTAATTGGAAAAGATAAAGGTAAGAAGAAGGCTAGAGTGATCTCAAGGGTTGAAAGGGATGAGGCGTGTAACAAAGTTGTTCACATCGCCACCCCTGCTCCAGACAAAGATAGAAATGATGTGGTCAGAAAAGATTAAAGTGTTCAGACTTTCAATCTCGGACCTACATCAGTTGAGAAGGATATTGAAGACTATGAGGTCTCCAGTACAGTTATTGTAGATCGATTGAGGAAGGAAATGAAGACCAAGCAAGAACTTAAGAGAGAAAATGAAAATATCAAGAAATGCTTGGAGGAATTAATGAAGCCACTGCGGTCCATTAATCCCTCTTCCTCTGCTACAAATCCTCTACCTCAGGAGACCATCACTGAGCTAGAAAAGATGAAAGCATCCACTATTTCCACTGTGAGTTGGTTGAAAGGGGTGCAGGTAAAAGGTGATGAAGCTATCAAGGAGATCCTGTCAACAGGAAAGGATGCTTTCAGGGCAACTGAGTGGTTGAAGGCTATGTTGGCACAGGATAGGGAAGATATGGATCTTCTTCTACAGAAAACTAGGACTATAATGGAGTACACCCGAGACGGATTGGTGAGTGGTGGGATCCTTCTTCTAGAACTGCCAAACTATGGGAGTGGTTCAAGATATTGCAAATCAGGTAGAGAGTATTGAAGAAGATTTACAAACAGAGAAGACACATTGATGACACCCTAGCTGGCGTCTACAGTGGATCCATTGCCTTCTTTGAGCTTATGACGGGAAGAAGGAAGATTTCCCCCTAGTATTTGAGCCTGGAACAGTTGAGAGAATGGTGGCAGGATGTTTATGCGCCACTTGATAATGGCTTCGTTTCTGAGCACTAGCTGGATGATGCGGCCACCTACCTCACAGTTATTGATAAGTATTTGGCGTATAAGGTAGATTGGGATAAGTCGGTCAAACACTCAAGGGACGAGATTGCGTCTATCAAAAGATGACTTAGGGTTTTTCCCTTGCACCATTCGCTAGCCTGGATGAGATGTTCTTGAAGGTATGTGAAGTGTTGGGTCTGAATACGAATAATAGGGAAGGGAGCTAATGATGGGTTGCGATGTGATTTGTGCTTCCCTATTATCTTCCCACGCATTGGTCCAAACTGCACTGCAGATCTCAGGCCGACTCAGACGGGATGTGCATTTAATGCCTATCTAACCCATTTCGAAGACTCTCTTGGCCGGGTTGTTGTGCCGAGTTATTGTTGCGAAACCCTTGCCTGGCCGATGGATTTCTGGGGAATTCTATATATTGGGCATGACGCCTCATTTGTAAGGGGTTAGAAGATTAGAATTTGTAACTAGAATATAGGGATTGATATAGAGTAGAGCTAGTTAGAAGTAGAGTAAGTTAGTAGGTAATTTCCCTCAAGCAAATATTGTAACAGAAAGCTAGAATTGTTGCTACAGTGAACAATTTGAATACAAGAAATGACATTGTGATTTGGTGCCATACTTGTTTTCTTTTGGTTTTGCATGGTTTTTGTTATTCCATCTTTAAAATTGCTTTGAGAAGGTTAATACTAGGATTAGATTTGATTTAATAATGTTTGTGATTTAATACTTGAATGTTGCAGCAATCCTTCAGTCCATACTTTTCGCAACAAACTGATTGTTAGTTGCTTTGCAAAGTTAGCATGGACTTCATATTCAGTGTGCTTAGTTTGATTGTGAGGGTTTGTTCACTTTAACTGCAATAGGGTTATTTGAATGAATGTTTACGATTTGAAAATCCTAACACCTCAGAAGATTGCACTGTTCTCTGCAAGATTGCAGATTTATCTGGGTCAAGCAGAGATCGGTTTTGAGGGATTGGTCCATTCGAGTGTTGGTTACTTTCATTGTTAATCTTAGAAGTAGTATTAGATTTAGAAATATCTTTGAAATCCTTATCCTTTTCCATTTTCTTTAATTATTGGGTTAGATTAAGGATTAAAATATCATCAGATTGTTAGATTTGATAAAATCGATTCAGTATTTTGCTTGTAGTAAGGTCCCATTGTGATTACCAGCATTTTCACATTTGTCACTGAGTTGTTTATGCATTGTCAAGACCTAACATTAGAGACCTTGGGGTTATCTCTTGAGGCTTGCCGATAGAGATTTACCTTTCAAGAGAGACAAGATTTCATATTCTATCTAAGTTGTTGTGCAGAAAACACGATCAACAAGTAGCAATTGCTTAAAATAGTAGCTTTTGACAAAACAACTTCTATTGCACTAAAAAAAATAGTAGCAATTGCTTAAAACAATAGCTTTTGACAAAACAATAGCAATTACTTAAAATAATAGCTTTTGAAAAAATAGTAGCAATTGCTTAAAACAGTTGATTTTGATAAAACATTTGCTATTGCTAAAAATAGTCACTTTTGATCAAGATGGCCACTTTTGTATTCACTATTCACCAATCATGAAACTTGCAACAGAGGCCACTTTTGTTGAATCTACTGTAGTTGTCATATAAAACTTGGTCGCTATTGACACAAACAAAATTGCTTTTTCCAAAACTTACTGCTTTTGAGCTCTTATTACCAGTCACAAACCAAAACAAGGACCACTATTACTATAATTTTTGTATCAAAACACCCCAAACATGCAACCATAAACATGTTAATCTATTACCCAAATCCAGTTCCACTCTATACACCCATGGATACATCATACACCACAAATGTCAATAATATATCAACTATGGATTCCCCTATTGAATGTTTTAGCACATCTTGTCACATGGTAGATTTCAATCAAAATCCTCATCCATATCAAAAGATCCAACTTACCAAGAGTCACAAAAATAAGTAGTGTTGCAACATCAAGGGTTTCAAAATCATCATCAAGGACTAAATCTAGAACAAAAAAATGCCATAATGCACTTCAGAAAAAGATTGAGTAACCTGAACAAAATCAAAAGACGATGTATCACCAACACCATGTTCAATGTCAAGACATTGTATATCAGCAATAGACAAACATCATTCCACAAACACCTCAATATCCACATCAAAAACACTTCCCACATCATCAAAACATTGATGCATATCGACAACAAAGTCTTTCCACAATGTCAAGTGAATCAACAACATCAATGGTCACAAAATCAAAATCAGATCACCCAACATCAAAATAAAATCCAACAACATTATCAACCCCCAAATCAACAATATCTACATCAAAATCATCAACTACAACATCATCAAGATCATCAATCTCAAAATCAACAAAAAAATCCATCTCCACCACAACAAGCCTCAAAATCCAACCACACTACTGAACCTAAATAGACTCCTTTAGGGGAGCCAATTGAGGGTGTGTTAAACCAATTAGTTGATGCCATACTTATCACACTTCCAAAACCACTACAAAGTGGTGAACCTACCATCAAATTTCTATGGTACAATGACAAGACCTATTGTAAATACCATGGAGTAAAAGGTCATGATGCATCAAAATGTGTTACACTCAAAAGACTCATCCAAGACCTTATTAATCAAGGAGAAATAGCTATTGAAAACAATATTCAAGGTTTGAACACTAATGACAACATTGACAATATCTCAACCTTGAAAGTTGAAAATAACGATCAAGAGTTATTTATCATTGATCGTATTGACAATATCTCTACATCATCCAATGAGCAAGAGGAAATACATCAAGAATGTAATCCCAAGAATGATCAAACTCAATCAACCAAGTCTAGCAATGATCCAGTCCAAGATATATTGACATCATCCAGCCTCATGGAAGTACATATTAGTAATCAAGAGACTCTTAATCCAACACTTATACCCAATACAAAAGCGGAGTTTACAGCTTATTTTAGTTCAATAAACTTAGAGACTCCGAACAAATTTAGACAGTTTGGCACCTAACAAAGTCTATTATCATAAATAACTTTGGACATATGTTTGAAGACCTATTTTGCAGAATTTTTTTACGAAATTGAAACCCATTATAGATGAGACAGTGCAGATTCCAAATATGTAATTTTTTTAATAATTTGATTATTTTTTCTATTTTTCAATTAATTTCTAATGAAACTAGTCCATAAACTTGAATTATTAGGTTTTTTTAGTATTTTAATAACTTTTGATCAACATAACATTTTGATGAACAGATTGCACGGGAACAAAATTCAGATAATTCTTTTGGTTTTAAAAAAAATCAAAAATGATAAGTTTAAGGTCATCTTATGCGTGTGGAGTACCGCGACGATTTTCAAAGCATTAAATATGCCCTAATAAAAATTTAATAAAAAAAGTAACCGATAAAAAATTACAAAAAATTGAAAACAGAGTTTAGGTGAGTCCACAAATCTTTTCCCAAAAGAGTTTAGAAAAATATGATAATTTAGGTCAAAATATGGATGTTGTACATGTGCATGGTACATGGTATAAAAAGTGACTTTTAATGGTGGTGTTTAGAAGCAGCCTATTGAAACTCAATTTTTACAATCTAGGTATTGAAATAAATTACATATTATTTGGAAACTAGACTTTGAGCACTACATTTTATGATTAGTGACTTTTTTAAAGATTTCATCTCTAAGTGCTTCAAATTTTAGGGTCAAATGTGTTAAATTCTGAAAATTAGGGAAAACACTTCCACTTTTTGGCCAAAAAGTGGACTCAACTTCTTGCACACACCCACCACCTAAACCCTAATGGATGGTTGGAAAATACCACCCTACCACATGGAACCCTGAGGCCCACTCCCTCCATGCTAGGAGAAAACACTAGGCTCCACACACAAGCAAGCAACAAAAACAAGTGGCTGACACTAAACATTCAAAGGAGACTACCTAAAACAAGAATCAACCAAAAATTACAAGGACTTTCACAAAGGCTTTCAGATACTTCCAGAGGCCCAACACATAACACAAATGGATAGGAAATTCAAAATACGATCATTATACCACAACACATACAATGAAGCACATTACATCATTTGCACAATCTTATAACATGATTTCCAACTTTAATTTATCTTTCTCAGCAATTCATAATCAGGACCAGCAATGCATAACCTTGGTACAATTGATCCTTACACAATATAGAAGCCTCAACATAAGATTTCATAAATAGGGAGGGATTGTCAACATACATATAGTAAACACATTCAAGCACAAATAGTAAAACACAATATAAATCAAAGGATAGAGCTATATCCTTCTATACAGCCTTCAAAACTAAACTAAATCCCTCTTGACATCAATCAAGTCTTCTAGCCATAAAATAATCAAATCAACTCAAAATTTGAAACCGTCAAAAACCAATTTCATATTTGACCCTCAACTACTCAACAAAGCAAGCAGAATTGACCAAAAATGACTCATAAATTCACAAAATGCAAAACAACAAATGGATCCCTTAAAAACCCTCTTAACAATAGTCAAGTCTACCAGCCATAAAATAGTCAAATCAACTCAAAATCCAAATATGTCAAAAACTCATTTCAGATTTGATCCTCGACTACTCAACAATGAGAGCGGAATTGACCAAAACTAGCTCAGAAATTTACAATATGCAAAACAATCAAACGACTCCCTTAAAACCCTCTTTTTGATAATACTCGATTATAGTCAAATGACAAAATGAGAAACCTAGCAACCATATCTTTTCTAGATTATCAAAAACATTACAACCTCAATTAATTTAATCCTTTTCAAATGCCTATAAATCTGAAATGCATAAATTAACAAAATCAAGAAAATCCTTACCTCAAATTTGAAGAACAATGATGAAAAAGAAATTGAAACCCCAAAAAATCCTCCAAGCTTAAATCACCAATCAAGACCCATGATCAAGATCCAAAATATCCATTCAAACCAGCAGCAACAAATTATCATGACTTCACAACCAAAAATCCAAACCACCCTTTTCAAACCTTGTCTCAAATCACTCAAAATCTCACCAAAAACATCAAAATTCATCACAATTCTTTCAACTTTCAAAACCCCCAAATTGCAACAACTCCCCCACCAAGAAAAAAAAATCCTTTTTAACTATATCACAAATATTTCATCCCTTTCCCATTTCCACACACAACTCCCAACTAAAAAGGAAACGCCGAAATGAGACTTCACTCCCACAATGGGTTTCAAAAATAATTAATTAATAAATAAGTTCCAATTCCAAATTCCTTTTCAATCAAATAAGCACTAATTAATTTTTAATTCCATTTCTCAATAAAATAACCATTATTCAATAAACCACAATTAAATAATCAAATGGTCCTTTTCCAAAATCAATAAACAATAACATAGCGATAATAAATATAACAACCAACAATAATGAACATAATGATATGCACATACTAACATAACAACTAATTAATATTAACACTTAGCAATAGTAAATAATTCCCTTACATAAATAATAATAATAATAATGATAATAATAATAATCTAATATCCCCTCGCACCAATAATGATAACATAAATAGTGACATTATAACACATAATAGTCTACGCACATTAACATAATACCTTATCGGTGCAAACCCATGACAATATTAAATCACCTCCTTCACACATATAATCATAATAATATTAATAACCAATATTCACTCACACCAAAGAATAACCATAGCAATATATATGTATATATATAATAGCATTAAATCACACTTTAACACTCACATGACAATTATATTTACCATCAACATATCTGACCTAGAAGCTAACTTCACTTAAATAGGTCACAATTAGAGTCTAAGCATAAACCACAAAATAACTTATTACTGAAAGGAAACATTCACATCAAAACATAAATAATGAGAATGATCACAACAATGACTAATCTGACTTACCAAAGGACTTAGAACCATTTGAACTGAATCCATACTCAAAGCTAGACATTGGAGTCACACAATCACATAACCCAACAAAAACTTTAACACAAGTGCAACACTCCAACCATAGGGTATAGGAGATCAGGCATTGTCCCATGACAACCCAAAAAGGTGGTCACACATTGAATCAATTGTCCCTAATTGGGGACAATGGCTAGGGTTAGGGTATAACTTGGGCCTAGATGTTATCTCCTCAACCACCATTGGGATTAGAGGCACGCCCATGCTTGCTAATTTGGGTGGAGACATAGCTGAGTACCTGTTCACTCAAACATATAAGTTAGAGCATATGTGCATAATAGCCGAAGTACTAGGAAAGGAACTCTAGCAATCGTATCTCATTCTCGTATGTCCCCCATACGTCCAATTGTATGATGCCGCTCTTTCCTCCTAACCTAACAACATACTATTGAATCACCCAACTATCCAAATAAATCTTTGCATAGCAATAATAACATGACAATATACATCATGCTCACTAAAGCACTAACAGAATCTCATGTCCCATTTGCAACCACAACACTTGAACACAAGTCAATACATATTCATGACAATAAAGATAATCATAATGACATGTCAACAATATAATAGTATATTATAATCAAGTGAAAACCTCAAAGGTAACCAAAGCACTCCCATCACATCAATATGTCCATAGCATTTATCCTAGTAATGGTCATGTCTAAACACACACACATATCATGATAAACCTATCCTTAAATATATATATAATAAGTCTTATCCTAACCTTCACACATAGTCCATAAATTCATAATATACAACATCGACTACTTAACATCATTAGCACATACCTTTAAATATCCCTATTATTTTACCTTCATCTCTAAGTTCCAAAGCCTATCTACCTACACATCCATAGTGAGAATGGAGGGGCACTACATCCTCCCCCTTAAAACTTGACTTATTCCTTGGAAGTCACAAACTAGGGTGGAAACATAACACATTAGTACTGCAAGTTTCTATTACCAACATCAAATTTGATTCATTACATCAAAATAATATACACTAGTTTTTCCTATGAAAATAATTCATCTCACAAGGATATATACTTACATAGTCCATTTCAAACATGACCTAACCTTTTAGTTTTCAATGTCACAATAATAACACAATGAAGACTTGCATTTCATAAATGATTCCATAGTAGATAAACCACTCAAAATCCTTACTTATTAGCATTAACACCCATTAGTTTCTTTTAGGAGAGAAAATATTGCACCCTTTTAATCCTAACTAGCATAATTTCTCATAACAGAAACATATAAAAGTATTCAATTTCAAATGCATTACCATTTCATTTTCTTTAACCTTAAATTAAAATTCCTCTTACAGTACACTTTTAAGAAATCAATACATCAGAATGCTACACTTCCATAAAACACAACATAATTATACACACAAAGCACACATTTTTCATTAAATATCCATCATTTACAAACAAGACATTCCACTTTATTCATTTTACAACACTATTTAATCTCATAACATATTTTTTGTGTGGTCTCACAACACGCCCCAAGACTAAAAGACTTGGGGACCCAAGTGAAAATAACTCTTATGGCAGGAGCTAGCAAATTGAAAGATCGTCGAAAGTGAAAGCAAAGAGAAATATTTAATCAAAGAGTACTTCGTAATGAAAGTGTTTCAAGTACTTGGTACTAGGAACTAAAAGCATTTGAAAAGGTGAAAAGGTAATGCAGGTTTGAATGGAAGGCTCCAGTCCCATGTTTGTACTTCAGTAAAATGGAGTCTAGTAAAATGGGGTCTATTAAAATGGAAGTTCGGTAGAACCGAAGTTCAGGAAAGTTCATGGGTAAAGCTGAATACTAGGTATTGAGTATCGGGATGCAATGTGAAATGAAAATTTAAAGCTTTGAGGTTATCTAATGATTCCAGTAATCTGGTATATATGTGAGGATTTATGATATGCTAGAAAGCGCATGTTATTTATGAGATTTTTTGTACTAATATTTGAATAATGGTTTTATTTACATGAGATGTTATAAATGTTTTCTTTCTTTTAAAAGGGATTTAATGTGTGGAATTTGTGATTGTAGGAATATAGATTGCGATGCAAATTTTGGGAATGGACGATCAGGAAAATTATATTTGTGAACAAATCTAATGATGTTACCAGGTTCAATGATGCACTTTAAAAGCTCATGCTAGAATAGAGTTTATTGCAAAGATGTGCTAGATACTGGAATCCTGAGACTCTGGAGTTCAAGCATGTAGCAGAGAAGTGTACTTATTCTAGGAGTGGCTCATTCCTAGAATGCTCAAATCAAGGAGGAACCTAAGATGTAGGAACAATACTTCCACCTGATCACTCTAATTTTGTGGGAAGTTCCTATATTTTGTTGAGTGGATTTGTTTGGTTCAAAGAAAGAACCCTAATAATTAAAGATTAACACTCAAAGAGCTTCCGTAGAACACCCCAAGGGAATCCAAAGGACAAAGTATTATAGCTTAATTATCAATAATTTTTTTTTAATGTCATTCGATTAAACAAATGCCTTAAGGATTCCATGACGATATTACTTTAAATATAATAATGAAGAACTTAACACCATAATGTTAAAGTTATAAAACACAAGTACATAACATATACAAAAATGTTCCACTTCCATAAACTTAAATAGTTCAAGACATTTACATGTTCAAATTACAACCAGCGAGATTCTCATAAATCTCAATACATCTAATGATGTTACAATGAGTACACCCTCAATCATGAGGTAATTATACAAAGAGGGTAATCATCTCCTCACACCAGATATCCACATCTGAATGCGCTCTACATCCACTATCACGAACATCGAAGTATCAAGAACCAGCTACAAGTACAATGTCATTAGTAAGAGTATCCAATGAAAATGTAGCACGGTTTCCACCCAACCACGTGGAACCCGAAGGTCCACTCCCTCCGTGCTAGGAGATAGTGATAGGTCCAGAAGACAATCAAACAAAGAACAATGAACATACAATACATTACATGGCTGACCACACATAACGACATGACCACATCATATGCTTTCAGAGACAACCACAATATATCAGTTAACTCCACACAAGGGACTACAATCATGCTTCAGGATAGAGTGTCATCACATTGTACTAAGTTACCCTGGTGAATCTTCCTAGACTACCGGCCCTCTTCCAGAGTTACCCTAGCAGTCTCTACTGATTCCTGGCCCTTAGATTAACTCATGTGGAGTCAAAATTACCTTTCAAGAAGAAAAGGTGTTCGACAAACCGTTCCGGGCCTTCTCAACCTACCCTTAATCTAAATGAGCATTAAGGCACTAGGTGAGACATTTATATATCTGAACTTAATTAATGAATTCCCAGGTTCATTTATTAAAATTTTCACTGAATTAATAACTTTCATTAAGTTACCCTGGCCACCACTTTGGGTTCCGGCCCCAAACGAAGGCCACTCTTCCTACATATAATGTCATAACTTACTAACCACAAAATAGGACATTCAATATGCACATAAAGAAAAATCGTGAGTATAACCTTCACAATCATGACAAGACCATAAACACATAAATTCTTCCAATTGAGAAAACCTAATGTTCATGGCTAAGTCCCAAATCAAGTCATGGCAAATGAACAACAAAATACATGAATAAACACTTTACTGTGCAGATTTATTCCCTAGCCTTTGGAAAACAAGAATTCCATACCACAAATCAATTTAACTTGTACTTTGATAAATTGATATAGTCAATCCCACAAAGCTTCCTTAAACACTATTCAAAAGAATAATTCCAAGGATGATTTTACTAAATCACAGTTTAAAAGTCAAGTATATATATATATCATTCACTCTAAGATAATTAAATAACTCACTTCAAGGATAATTAAATAACTTCACTCATAGATATCCATTTCTACACCAACAATAAA
>VDFB02047230.1:632544923-632600277 GCA_007258455.2 Sequoia sempervirens | reverse complement strand
ATTATTTCTTTTAGTTTTATATTGGGTGTAGATTCATGCATCAAGTTGTTTGAACAGTTCAAGTCTTATGAATGGCCATATTTCTTCTTGGGTGCATATTTGAGCTCTAGGTGATTTGACTTTAGATAGTCATTTGTATCATTTTGTCACTGATATTCACTGATCTATTTGAGGAGGTAATTTTGTAGTAGCTTGGGAACCTTATACTTATATGGTAAACTATATTTTCAATGTCATTGGTAGTGAGGATCTTGACATTCACTTCAAATACATTGAAGCAATAGCCAAAACTGGACAAATCAAGGAGGTGGAATGTGTAACCAGAGAGTTAAACTTCTATGATGCTAAAAAGACAAAGAACTTTCTTATGGAAGCAAGACTTCTAGATGCTCGTCCACTTATAAATGTTTGTGATCGGTTTGGATTTGTCCACTATCATGTTCGATAAAGCTTATCATTCAAGGTATATGTAGAACACAGTTCTCAATCCATACTGAGTATTCATGGTGTGAAGTTTGTAGAGGAGTCTTTCATAGGACCCTTAGGCTTCATTTTCAAGTACTTCTTTCATACTTTGGAGCTGTATAAGCAAAAAATAGAGCATTGTAACTCATTTTTCTTAGTCACAACACCAAGAAAAACACTTTGTAACACATTTTTCAAAGCAAAGACATATTTAAGTCTTGTATCTATTGTAAGAACACCTTTTCTCAATAAAAATTCAATGTTTTTCCTTCTTAATAGCTATTTCATTATGTGCAAATGAATGATTGATTATGTTTTTCTATGTTTTATGTTTAAACCTCAAAAGCATTATCTCATTTCTATCACTTTTAGGAAGAAAACTATGAACAAAAATAATTAAATAAACTACCAATTGACTAAATATAATACCAGTTGACAGAAACCAATGAATAAATATGACTAAATATACTACTAGTTGATAGAAATTAGTGAATAAATATACTACCAATTGATAGAAATCAGTGAATAAATGACTAAATCAATGATTAAAAATATACTACCAAATTGATCAATCAAAACAACCAAATAAATGACTGGAAATAAACTACGAATGGTCACATGACCAAGCTCAGTGAATAATATGACTAAATCAATCACTAAATATACTACCAAATCAATCAATCAAAATGACCAAATAAATGACTAAAATTGGTTTAGTCATAAATTTGGTCGTGTTATAAATGACTGACAATAAACTAATAATGGTCACGGGACCAAGTTTAGTCATTTATAAGCAATTTTTAGTAGTTTTTATAGTCATATATTTCTCTTTTTGTACAAGTGGAGGAAGTAGAACCTCCACCTTAGATATTGAGGTGTTTCACTCATTAGAGATAACAAACATAAATGTATACTCCTAATTGAGGATATATGTTTTCTTTGATTACTTATATTGATTAGCCTAGAGCTATGAAGGAGGTGATAGATATGGATGATAATGATTCTTGAAGAGTGGTTATGGATGAGGAGATGGTCAAATTGAAGAAAAATGACACATGGTACTTTATACCATTTCCAAGAAGAAGAAAGATGGTTGGATTTAAATGGGTGTTCAAGAAGATTGGTTGAGATGGCAATGTTGAGAAGTATAAGATAATATTGGTTGTGAAAGGATATTCCCAAGTTGACAAGATAAACAGTGAAAATTTGCCTCAGTTGCTAAGCTGACATTTGACAAGTTCTTGTTATCTATATCAAAAACTTTTGATTTAGATATAGAATAAACAGTTTTGAAGATAACATTATTGTACAATGACTTAGAGGAAGAGATTTGCATGACACAACTAGAACACTATGTTGTTAAAGTAAAGTAGTATTTCAAATTCAAAAAATATTTATATGGTCTCAAATAGTCTCTTAGAATGTGAGACCAAAAAAAATGATTTATTTGTGTTGGGATTGGGATTTATAATATTCAAATTAGATCATTATGTTTATATTATAAAATGGATGACAAATGATTCCTTATTATCATATTGTATGTAGATATGTTATATTTTGGTAATAGTAAGGATGCCATTTGTGATTTGTAGTCTTAGCTTTCGACATAGTTTAATATGGAGGAATTAGGGGCTACCAAGTATATATCTTAGGTGTGGAGATAAAAAGAGAGTGTGAAATAAAAATGGTTGGCAAATAATAAGTATATGAATTTTGTATTGATAATTTTTAATATGGTGGATAATATACCACTGAGTGTTTTTATTTATGTGGGATCTAATCCTTTAGTTGAGAAATGTCCTACAATAGCCACCTAGATGGAGGATATGGCTCATTTCCCTTACACAAGTGTAATTGGGAGTCATGTGGATGTTATGGTCTATATTATACTAGACATCACTCCAAGTAGTAGGAGTCTTGAGTCACTTTACGATTAATCTTGGATGAGATCCTTGGGATGTAGTTAAGAGTGAATTTATATATTCTGGGTAGCTCTAAGTAATCTATTTGTTCGCATGGAGATTTATGGTGGAAGAACATTGAGTAGATATTCATGGATTCAAATTGAGTAGGAGATGTTAATAGTAGAGGATCCACTAGTGATTATGTGTTTACTTTATTTTAGGGTTTTATTAGTTTGATAAGGGACAAGATGTGGTCACTTTGTTGACTATAGAGGTTGAGTACATGGTAGTTATTCATGCCTATAAGAAAGCCATCTAGATTAAGATATTATGTTAAAAAATGGACCTAACTCAAGGAGCTATCAAAGTTATTTGTGATAGACAAAGTGCCAAATGTCTGGATAAGAACCTAACCTTTCTTGCAAGGATGGGTCACATATATGTTCAATACAATTTTTTGTGATATGGTAGCTAATGAAAGACTAATTCTAGAAAAAATTAACTTTTATCATAGATGCATTGACATAGCTAATCATCATAGAGAAGTTCAAGTCGTGTAGTAATTATACGAGCCTCTTAGCCCCTAACATATAGTTGATAGTGTTAGTATTCTCTTTTCTTTTGCAAGGTGTTTGACAAGTGAGAGAATTCGAGGAAAGGTGTCTCAACCTTGCATCCTATGTTAAAAATAAAAAAATAATAATTTATGTAATTCCACATTTTCTCCTAAAGTTTCTTAAGTATTGGGAGTGGATTTAATATAGTAAATATTAGGGTTAAGATAATTTAAAATATTAATGCTATCAAAATAGATATAAATAACTAGTGTAAACTAAGTTATAATTCATAAAAAAATATAAAGTAAATAATCAATATAGTAAATTAAATAACTTGATTATATAATTCAATCATATTAGCATCAAAATTGTATTACAACATTCTTCATTTATTTTAACATCGATGGATTTCAATTCTTATATGAATCAAAGCACTTGAAAAGACCAATCCAACCCTAAAGATATGTCAATGGTCTTTTCCCTCATAGATATAGTGCATTCTAATTTTACATAGCATGTGTCTACTCACATCGTGCTTACACACCATAGTCCTAACCAATAAAATCTTGAGTGTACTATGTACCATTAGTTGGATAACTTTGTGTAGCCCCTTCTCCAATGCCCATAGACCACCAAATCACATTTTTCCTTAGTGATCTTCATGCCCCTTTCTAAGTCTCACATAAATACTTTATATAAGTCATAAAGTTGGTTTTCAAACCATCACACCTTTCACAAAGGTTGAATTTTAATAATTATTTAAATGAATACAATTATTGCTTCTTGTGTGTGTGAAATGTGGGAGAGTTAGTAAATCAACACAAACACCAATGAGACGTATTATATTCAAGATTTGAATCAAAGAACTACTCTAAATTGCAGTTAAACAAATCTTCAAAAACATTCCATTGTTCTCTATTCTCAAGGATTTATTAAACCATATTGGATCTCATATTTTGTATATACACTATGGTTATTAAAATGACAACTTGAGAAATGAGATGCTATTCTAAATGCAAGAAATCTAAGTTCCTACATGAAACTATGAGATGAAAGCTATGAGACTATGGTAATGGTGATATTTTTGACAAACGGATAATGATTTTTAGATTATACAATGCTAATGCTATGATAAGAAGCTAGGATGATTCTGCATATGCTCAAATAACCATTGATATGATAATCTAAAATGCAACTATAAAGCAAAACATGATTTAAAATGAAACTATAAAGAAAAACGTGCTTTAAAATGCAACTATAAAGAAAAACATGATTCTAAAATGCTAACTATAAACTCCAAATGCTCCAATGCTCCAAATCTATTCCTACATAATAACTCTATTCAAATGTGGGATGTCAAATACTATAGCAAAGGGTTGTCTTTATAGGATTTTCCAAGCATCTTGTGATGTGGCAACGATTGACGATCCAGATTCAAACATGAGGGATGAACGGTGGAGATGGAGAGAATCAAGAAGGATGTTCCCTTGACCAAAGACAACATGCCAAATGGATGAAGGAATCAAGTGTGTGAGAAAAAGACCATGTGTTCAAATTTTGTTGAAGATAATTCTAATTAAAAAATTAGAATTATTTAATTTCATGTTACTTTGGTGAGGTGGCATGAAAAGTTGTAGACATGTGCTTGAATTCCAAATTTGGGATTAGTGAAAATTAATTAAATAAAACAAACTATAGAAATTTGTTTATTTAATTAAATTAGAGGAATGTGATTTTAGATTTGGAGAATTAGAAGATATGAACTATATAAATAAATTGAGAATTTATTTATAAGTAGATGAAATTTTAATTAAATAACTAGTATTTAATTAATTAAATGTTTTGACCGATTTTATGTGTATACATTTTGCCCCTCTTTGAAGTAATGTGTTTACACGTTGTTTCAAAGAATAATTTGTTGTTGATGTCAACAAAAAAAAAAAAATTGATGCCCTAGACATTGATTTTCAGGTGATGATAGATATATGCCCCCTCGAGAGATAAATTGATGAATTTTTTAATTTTTTTTTTGAAATTTTTGAAATGTTTGAAATTTTGATGATTTTCTGATGATTTGGTGATGATTTCAATTTTTTATGATCTAGAAACGATTTATCTCCCAAAAAAGAAGATTGAGCCTACCAGATTGATTAATTGATTAATTGATGCCTTATGTTGCCTCCTTGTGTTTGATGTTTGATGATCGCGTTCAGCCAATTGATTTGATGATGTTGATGTGATAGTTGATGATTGACCTCATGATAGGTGAGGATCAATGATAGGATGATGATGATTGACCTCATGATAGGTGAGGGTCAATGATAGATTGATGATTGACCTAATGATAGGTGAAGGTCAATGATAGATTAATGATTGACCTAATGATAGGTGAGGATCAATGATAGATTGATAATTGACCTCATGATAGACAAGGATCAATGATAGATTGATGATTGACCTCATGATAGGCGAGGATCAATGATAGATTGATGATTGACCTCATGATAGGCGAGGATCAATGATAAATGCTCACGAGATTTGATCAAAGTCTCATAAGAGCTAATTAGATTTGATTGATTGATTCATGTTGATTGATTGATAAGATTGTTGATTTGTGATATGTTATGATCATAGGAGGATTTTAAAATTCTTAAGTCTAGGGAATGCTTCCTAAAGACGTGGGACATGATTTCGCATCTAGTGCAGGCTAATTTAGATATTATCAGTTGATGTGGTTTATCATCTCTGATTGATATGCCCCATTATAGAATTGATTAATGTACTGATACTTGATGTATACACTTATTCAGTCAAAGATTTAGTGATTTTTTCCACTTTGTTGATGTATCTCTTTGACACATTTGGATATCATTGTATACTTGACATTGTGATTTTGAGGTTTATATGATATGCAACAAACTATTGATCTATTTGTATTTATGATTCTATGATGCTTTATGAATGATGCCTATGATAGATGCATTTAATTTCTATGTTATGATGCTTTGGTGATGCTTATATGATGATGGTATGATAGTCTATGGATGCCAATGATGAAACATGTGTTATGATTCTATGATGCTTTATGAATGATGCCTATATGATACCTGTGATGGATCTTATTATGCCAATGAAATGTGATGCATTTTATGTTTTTTACTTTTCTAATGCAAATAGATGATGCAATGAATGGATGAATGTATGATAATGTTAATGCACAAGTGAATGGATGGATGGAATGATCATATGATGGTGCATAGTTCTATGTGTTTATGATGCTTATGTGATGCTTATGTAATGATTATGTGATATATGCAATGATGATATGATAATGTATGATTGATGATTCTATATGCTTTATGGATGATGTTTTATGCTATGTGAGATGGATTTGATTATGAAAATGATGTGTGATGTTTATGTGCATTCATGTGATGATTACGCTGATCCAGTTAGTTCTTTGTCAATCTTGGATTTGAGTAATAACAAATTCATGCATCTTGACAAATCTATCTTCACTACTGGTTTTAGATGTTCATAACAATGCCATTATATCCTTGTTGATTAGTCATGTTTTTTAGCAACCTTTTCTTCTTGGAAATCTTACTTTGTTGGATATGTCTTCCAATCTTCTTATACCATGTCATGTTCTTCTACAACTTTTTCTTCTTGAAATTTTTACTCTACTGGATATGTCTTTCAATCTTCTTAATGGACCATTTTCTTAATCCATTAATAATAGATGAAATGATCTTGATTATGCAAGTGAGATACAATGCACTTCTTTT
This sequence comes from Sequoia sempervirens, assembly GCA_007258455.2. Classification (NCBI taxonomy): domain Eukaryota; kingdom Viridiplantae; phylum Streptophyta; class Pinopsida; order Cupressales; family Cupressaceae; genus Sequoia; species Sequoia sempervirens. The sequence continues at coordinate 632,593,563 of VDFB02047230.1, read as the reverse complement.
TATGATTTCCCGATGTGGATATTATGATGTAATGCATGGATGGATGAATGATGTGAGAATTCTTTCTAATGTATGCAAATGATGATGCAACTAATGTGTGTTTTTTTTGTTAATGTCAAACATACTTAATCCATTAGTGTTAGAGATAACATCATTGTGAAATTATTGCAGCTTTGGAAATCCTATAAATACAAATGCAATCTAACATGGATGCAATCTAACTTAACCATGCAGATCTAATATGCAAAGGTTGTCATCATAACAACCGATTTGTCATGTTTTTTATCATCATTGAGTTTTTAAAATGTTGAAAGTGAGTACAAACATTGATGGTATAATTAGACCATGATGACCTGAGTACTACTTCCATGATTTTTGATATTGCAAGTTAACACAAGCATCTAGGTATAATTAAATCGAGATGACCTGAGCATTCCTTAAGTAAATAGACGAGTTAATCATTTTCTTATGCAAATTCAGAATGTCATTAGTGATACTTTGTAGCGCACATCCCATGACAATTTGCACAATAATAATTATCAACTCATAGACAACAGACAAATAAAAATCATACTCCTTCCTGGCTACTCTAGTTCAATACATCATTGAGTTGCTCTAGAGGTATGACAACAAAAATCAAAGTACAATAGTTGAACAAACATGCCAAAATGAAAAAGCCATGATTCAGAAGGAACATCATCCATTTAAAGTTTGTTTTGATTTGATTGATTTGGCTATTTGATTTAGATGGTGGATGTGTTACTAATTGTGATTGATGTTCAATGTTGGGTCTGCAAGATGATCGTTGTGTTTTTTGCATTGTATTATTGTTATTTTTCTGTTGGTTTAAGCACAAAGTTTATTTCCCCTAGTGAGTTTAGGATTTTGCCCCCAGTCTAGGGTGAGACACGACCGCGATGCCAAGATATGTACATTAAGCCTTTCCGATGATAGGAAAAATGATGGAGAAATGGAATGGCGAAAGTGAATGGTTAGCATGCTCAAATAGATGGAAAATCTAATCTATCACAAATAGCGCCTGTTGCCAAGTTTTCACTACTTGTTTTTATTGCACTTTTTCAAATTTTTTGATTTTTTTTTGTATTTTCCTTTTTTGATTTTTTTTTGTTACCAAGATGCTTGTTTGCCAGGTTTTCATCAAGGTAACCATTTTTTTAGGACTTTTTCTGATGTTTTTATATTTTTTTAGGACTCTTTCCGATGCATTAGATGGTTCAGGTGTAGAATTTCTTGAGATGCAGGCTATTGAGGGGTTAATCAAACAAATCCCCTTCTAGTGTGGACAATTGATATGCTCCTAATCCGTAGCTTGTTGTGACGATGCCTTGATCCTATGTGAATGGCCATGCTGGATGAAAGGACCCGATTGGAATGAATAGTATGAATGGTAAGTATGAAGGGTGATAGATGTGATAGATAAAAGAGGCTATGATAGGATCCCTAATATGGACACTATGTTGGCCATCAGGCTTCAGAAAAAAAAGGAGATTGGGCAACTAATGAGTTATAGTAAGTGAAGGGGTTGTGATCAAAGACACATTGAAAGACATCACCAATGGAAGTGTAATGATATGTCGGGTAGGTGAACATGGATGGGTGGAATGGGATATGTGGTACGAGTGACATGGATGGAGACCGTAGATCAACAAGTTCTTTCTTCGATTTTCTTCTTTGATAAATGCCCCCAGTGATTTGTGGGGGAGAGGCATGTTTGGAGATCAACTCTTGCTTGCTTTTATTTTTAACTTTTATTTTTTATTTGTTCGATAGCTTTTTATTTTGGCTAAGGGACTTGTCTAGATCTTTCTTTCTTTTTGATTGGTCCAATAGCTTTTTGTTTTGGCTAAGAGACTTTTCTTGATCCTTCTTTGCTTTTTATTCGTCTAGTAGCTTTTTATTTTGACTAAAGAAATTTTCTTGATCTTTCTTTCTTGGCATGCTTTCTTTTGATTCTGGATCTCCATTTGATAAAAGCATTTTTACCTTTAATTCTTGACTTGCCTCCTTTATATTTTCTTTGAGTGATACTTGTTGATCCATGTCTATGAGGTGGATGGATGTGGATAAGATGGATGAAGTGAGAATGGTAGTGGTGATGCCACCAATGGAGTCTTTGATACTATCCTTTTTGATATTGTTAACGTCAAAAGAAGCTTGCACATCCTTAGTGACTTGGAAAGATGGTTTAGTAGAGGCCACAATAGGAGATTTATACCTTAGCCCATGATAGGTGGGATGGAAGGATGATGGTGGGATATCCTCATCAGGGTCATGATCAAAGAGTGGGTTATCATAGATGTCCTGGCCAAATAGGGGGTTGTCATAGGTATCAAAAACTTGAGTGGGAGTAGATATGGGAAGGGTAGGTGTATCATCAGGATCACAAAAGTTTCAATCCTAGTAGGGTCATGTTTTTGCATTCCTTCTATAGTTGTCTCAGCATCATTGTTGGAATTCTGATCCTTCTCGATGGCAGTAGTAGTGTCTTTTGCTAACAAATTATCCCAATGGTATTCTCCAAATATTAGATCATGGATTTTGACCTTGGGGTTTCATAGTGCAGTAACTATGGTAGATGCTTTTAAGGATTCAGGATCAACATGTGTTTGAGAAGAAGGTACTTCGTAATTGCTAGGGGTTTTAGCTTTAGTACTTAGATTATGGCCATGCATGAAAGAATTAGGATCTCCTTGTATTGTGATTTCAACTCCCTCATGAGAAAACTTCAAACATTGATGGTATGTAGAGGATACTGCTTGCATTTCATGTATCCACGGTCTTTCAAGGAGGATATTATAGGTCAAGGGGAGATCAAGGACTTGGAAAATCACATCTTTCACCACAAGGCCAGCTCTAATTGGTAGAGTAACTAATCCTTTAGATAAGCACTCCTCTGCATCATATCCCTTCATGGTAATATTTTTATTGGAGTCTATTACATTTTCTGAATATCCCAATGCATGTATAAACTTTAAAGAGCAAATATTTAAACCAGCTCCTCCATCTATTAGAACACGTTTGACTGGGAATTTATGGATAAAAACCTCAATATGAAGTGGAACATTATGCGGATGGGTGAGTGATGCATCATCATTTTCAATAAATGATAGGCAATGAGGTGCAGTTGAGTGTCCCACCATAGCTTGGGATTGAAAAACTTTCAAATCAGCTGGTACAATGTCTTTGTTTATCATGAATTTGATTGTGAACTGCAGAAATGTTAAGAATGGTAGTGTCATAGACATAGTTTGCATTATTTCCTTTGCTATTTGATAAAGAAGATTCCCCTTTTTCATAATTTGGTAGAGGGTTCTTGAATGCTCCATGATCACTATTTGTTTGGGGTCCTTCTACAAATATGTCCTTGTTATCAATCAAGTCTTGTATCAAATGTTTCAGCTGTATACAATCATTTGTTTTGTGTCCTTTGTTTTGATGAAAATCACAGTAATGTGCACCATTCCACAAAGATGGTTTAACTTGTGGGTTATAATCTTGTGCCTCCTATAATGTTATGACTTTAGCTCCAAGAAGCTCTTTCAATTATGATTCTAAGGACTGTCCCAAAGGTGTGAACCTTCTTCGATTTGATGATGGTATTTTGTATGAGGTTGAAGCTGGTTCAGATTCGTTATTGTTTGGGTTGTTTTGATTGGAACTTTGGTTGTTGCTTTGGTTATTGGGTGGATTGTTGTTATAATTTGTTTTGGTGGTAGATGTTGTCAAGTTGAATACAGGTTTTGCATTTTGTGTTTCAGCTGAAGCATCATTGTTACCCACATTTTTGTTTTGTTGCCAAAACTTTGGTTTGTCACTATTGTTATAATTGTTAGAGGAGCTTCATGCGTTGTTTTCATTGTAAATTTCTATGACTCCTCTTTTGATCAAAGCTTCTTCAATTTTAATCCCATTTTAAATCAATTCTTTGAATGTGGGTGGATAATGCAATTCCAATCTGTAGCTCATCTTGTCATTTAGGTTATCAATGAATATTTCCATCTTTTCTTTTTCAAGTATGGGACGAGAATACCTTACAAATAACCTTGTCCATTATTGTAGAAAAATGAGGAGTGACTCACCCTTTTTCTATTTCAAGTTGCAAAGATCTTTCATTGTTATATCATGTTGGATGTTATAAGAATATTGGGTGATAAACCTAACCGATTCTTCAAAGGTTCTAATTGGTGGTGTGAGTTTGGAAAACCATTTGAGGCATTGTCCACCTAGACTTCTTGGGAACAATATCATCAAATAAGTTTCTTAATGAGAAAATTAAAGACTCATGGTTCTAAATTCCCTCACATGATCTATTGGATCAATTTTACCATTGTATTTGTCATACTTTGGGAATTCACAATGTTTGGGAAAAGGAATTATGTGGATATCTTGATCAAAAGGATATGGACAAATGTCTTGGATCAAGTATCATTTTGAGGTTCCCCTTTGCATGTCAATAATTTGTTGTTGGAGGTTCTTCATTTGATGAGTTAGGGCAACCACTTGTTTTGGATCATTTTCAAGCTTTTTGGGAGGTGCTTTCAATTGATCAACATCAAAGTCATCAGGAAATTTGACACTTTGTTTAGCCAACATTAGGAGGTATTTTTCCCCATTTCTTTCAAAAATATTTTCTAAGCACTTGTGGAAATTTGGATCTTGTTCAACATTTTGGATATCTTCCTCAGTTATTTCTTCCCCTTCATTGTTGTGAATTCCATGGAAAGGATTCTCTTCAGCTTCAACCATGTTGCTTTGTGTTTCATTATTTTGAGTTTCAATGTTTTGTGTTTCAAGTCCCTTTTCCTTGAGTTTTTTCTTTTGTAATCTTGTTTGAATGGGCATACAAGTGTTATACTTTGACTAAACTTTGATCTTTGTTTGGAGGAGTGCCAAGGATGAAAACTAAGTCAAATAGAATGACAAATTCTATTGTTGAGACTAAGTTTGATTTGATTATATAGCTTTGTTTTGTGATGAAAGGATGACAAATCCTGATGATGAAACTAGGCTTAACAATCAAAGATATGATAATTTTGATGATTTAGGCACTTTGAGATGTTTAGATCTAGGTTTAGATTAGAGAATTCCACTTGTAGAGGTCAGTTTTAACAAGTTTAGATTTTGTTGTATCTAAGGAATGATTCTAGGTTGTAAAAGATTCTGAATTTTGGTTCAAATTGTGGAACAGGGGATAAATTTAACTCTCGGGTTTTGCATTTAATGGATGCGCTAAAACAAAGAATGAATGAGCTAAAAGATTTGACATATGCATTAAAACAGAGAATGAATGCACTAGAATATTGTACAGATGTGCTATAAGATTACCTGAATGCACTAAAACAGAGAATGAATGCATTGGAAGATTGCATAGATACGCTATAACATAGGATAAATGCACTGGAAGATTGCACAAATGCGCTAAAACAGAGCTCAGATGTGCTGAATTGGGAAAATGCCACAGTTTCTTGCAAGTTTGATTTTTCTGATTTTCCAGTCAAAGAATTGATTGTTTCAAAGGATTTTTTTTGAATCAAGGTTTTCACTTCTCGTGTGTGATGTTTTGTTTGAAAATTGTTTAAAAACACATTGGTAAAATGCATCAAACATGTACAACCTAAGGCTATGTAGGACAGTATTTACTGGATTCCCACTTGGATTTTACTCTAATTGCACCTGCTTTTAGTGGATGATTAGAAGTTTGACCCCAATGGCTCCCCTCCTTGGCACTCACTTCTATGGGGCATCCAAGCTTCAGTACCCATGAATCTCCCATGACATACTTCTCATCTCTACTAAAAGCCGCAAAAATGTGGGACGACTTCAGAGGTTAGACCTTCTACGCCAATAAATAGAATAAGGATTTTGGCTTGCTATAACAAAGGGTTCTAGTATAGGCATTCCATTCATGGGGGATCATCCATTCAGAAAGATACCATTGTTTCCCTTCTTGTCAGAACAATCTTCGTGATACTTGAACTTTCCTCAAGTACCCACATTTATATCCCAGTTGGAAGTCACTTGGATTTAGCGTGTTATCGGTTGGGTCATTCCCTTGGGTGATTACTTTTTCCCACAAGGCAGACCCTCTAAGGATAAAATAAAATAAAAACGAATGGGTTTGGCTTTTTGGTCACCCAGTTAAGGGGAGAGCATATGCCTACCATTCATGAAGCACAAAAGACATGGTGTTCTTTAACCTTCTAATTAAGCTAGATGCCTATCTTAATCAAATGAAAGCAATAATATTTCTAGCCCTTGCAAACACCATTAACAGTTTCAACAAATGTATTTGACAAGCGTATTAGTACAATGGATATCAAATGATTTTTATTTCACTTTAATGCTCCATGTTCCTCTTAAAACCTACAATAAATGCTCAAAATGTTATATGAGATCAAGAAATAAGAAAATATAAGGGTTAGATGAATGATTAAGCATAAAAACTTGACTTTAGGTGTAAAATTGAAAATTTTAACTCTACAAAAATTGAGAAACACCTACACCATTGCATATCTTATGAAATTCTACCCCATTTAAAAAAAAAACTTCAAAAAAGACCTCTATATGACCAAGATATGGCCATTTTAAGATTGACTATAAAAGCGCTAAAACAGTCATCCTATGTGCTAAAAGATCATTCGTATGTGCTAAAAGAAGTATCCAATGTACACGCTAGAAGATCATTCAGATGTGCTAAAAGAAGTGTCAGATGTGCCAAAAAAAGGCTTTGGATGAGCTGAAAGAAGCTCTAGATGCACCAGAACAGTGCCTAGATGCGCTAAAAGATCTTCTGGATGTGCTAAAATACTTTTCAGATGTGTTGAAAGAACTCACTGTTGCGCTAAAAGAAATTCACGTCCAGAATATGTAAAACAATTTTCCAGAAATGTCAATAAAAGGGGCTAGGCCCCACGGTGGGTGCCATTTTATGTGTGTGTGAAATGTGGGAGAGTTAGTAAATCAACACAAATACCAATGAGACGTATTATATTCAAGATTTGAATCAAAGAACTACTCTAAATTGCAGTTAAACAAATCTTCAAAAATGTTCCATTGTTCTCTATTCTCAAGGATTTATTAAACCATATTGGCTCTCAGATTTTGTATATGCACTATGGTTGTTAAAATGACAACTTGAGAAATGAAATGTTCTAAATGCAAGAAATCTAAGTTCCTACATGAAACTATGAGATGAAAATAATGAGGCTATGGTAATGGTGATATTTTTGACAAACAGATAATGATTTTTAGATTATACAATGCTAATGCTATGATAAGAAGCTAGGATGATTCTGCATATGCTCAAATAACCATTGCTATGATAATCTAAAATGTAACTATAAAGAAAAACATGATTTAAAATGTAATTATAAAGCAAAACATGATTCTAAAATGCAATTATAAAGCAAAACATGATTCTAAAATGCTAACTATAAACTCCAAATGCTCCAATGCTCCAAATATATTCCTGCATAATAACTCTACTCAAATGTGGGATGCTAAATACTATAGCAAAGGGTTGTATTTATAGGATTTTCCAAGCATCTTGTGATGTGGCAACGATCGACGGTCCAGATTCAAACATGAGGGATGAACAGTGGAGATGGAGAGAATCAAGAAGGATGTTCCCTTGACCAAAGACAACATGCCAAATGGATGAAGGAATCAAGTATGTAAGAAAAAGACCATGTTTTCAAAGTTTGTTGAAGATAATTCTAATTAAAAAATTAGAATTATTTAATTTCATGTTACTTTGGTGAGGTGGCATGAAAAGTTGTAGACATGTGCTTGAATTCCAAATTTGGGATTAGTGAAAATTAATTAAATAAAACAAACTATAAAAATTTGTTTATTTAATTAAATTAGAGGAATGTGATTTTAGATTTAGAGAATTAGAAGATATGAACTATATAAATAAATTGGGAATTTATTTATAAGTAGATGACATATTAATTAAATAACTAGTATTTAATTAATTAAATGTTTTGACCGATTTTAGGTGTATACACTTCTTTTTTAAATTTTTTTTATATAAATACTCTTTATTAATGCCAATTTTAACCAAATGAGTATAATATCCTTTATTTTTCTCTTTGTTTTAATTTTAAAGGTTTATTTCATAGAAAAGTAACTTTCTTTTACTTTGGGAAAAAATGTCATAACAATTTATAGGCCATAAATACATAAATAGACAATTTTTTAGGGCTCTAGAGGTTGATTTTGACCTCAAAAAAATGTTGGAAGTTGGCATTAATTGGAGAAAACTAGTTATGACATCATGGGCCTCTTTGAGATTTGCAATTTAAAAAAATGGAGCTCAAATGGCTCTCAAAACAAAAGTTATGGCCTATGAAAGTTGGGCCTCCCACATCAAAAATGAGAAAGCGTCTATAACACATAAAATAATTTTAAGAGTGAGTTACGCTTGTTGGAAAGCTTATGATGAATTTTATGACACGTCATATAAGACATCTTTGAATGGAGATAATGGAGTCAAATAGGATCACCCAAGTTGGTAAGAGGATTATGATGAATTTATGACAAGGTTTAGGAATATGTTGTTTGTAGCCTATGCACCCATCATAGGATTTTAAGGTGTTGGATTTGATTAGTGATTTGGGCACCACATTTTGCATGGTTTTAACTCATGGTTTCAAAATTATTATTTGATGGTTTTATGTATTGATTATCCTATTTATTGGGTGTCTACGATAGAGGTTTGATAGTGAGCTTTATAGGTATTGTTATGCTGCCTAAATTTCTCTAGATCTCTTGTTGATGATACTCTTGTAAAGAATTAGAATTTTCAAGTGTATTGTAACTACTTGATTATTGAATAATACATTGAGTTGTTTTAGAGTGTGGGGATTTTTTTAAATGTTCTCCCCACATAAGTCACTAAGTTATGGGTATTATTTTTGTGTTTATTTATTTGAAATTATATGATCAATTTAATTTTTGTACATACCTCCTCTCATAAATTAGTGTAGGAAGTGTATTATGCACCTCTACTTTCTTTCAAATTTAATACTAGCATGGGGTTTATGTATTCATTCATTTTTTTAATTTTCTCTTTCTTGAATTTGGTGGATGATAGAGGATTTATTTCAACATTTTCACATTCAAAGTTTAGTTACCTACTTTCACAAACTTATCTCATCCATTCCATTTTTTCACTCTTTTAATTACAAACTCCTCAAGTATAACATGTCAAACGCTCATTGAAGTAAATTTCCTAAGATTTTACTATGCAAATAAAAATAAACTATGTACAAGCCATTGCAATAAAAAAAAATCCTTTCTTTATTAAAAATATATGAACAAAGATGCTATAACAGTGTAAAAAAGTATTTCCTTTCCATTACAATACTTTACAAAGTACATTATTCCAAGAAAGTACAAACTACATACATAGCTCCTTTGAGCTTCATAGCATAATATATAGATGGTCCAGGAATCCACCTTTCAAAACCTTGGTCCTATGTCACCTGTTGAGGAGGAGAAGCATCACTCAAGCACTTTGCTACCAACCTCGAACTCATATGCGGTCCCTCGCACATCTATCAATGATAGATGGCCCTTCCCTTCGACAAAGGTATTGGTTGGGTAACCTCGTACAACTTACCATTTTGAGCTTAGTGCCATGCCCTACATGATTGTTGTTGTGTGGTCTCACAACATGCCCCAAGACTGAAAGACTTGGGGACCCAAGTGAAAAAATAACTCTTATGGAAGGAGCTAGCAAGTTGAAAGATCACCATAAGTGAAAATTAAAGAGGAATCTTTATTTGAAGAAGTACTTCGTAATGTAAGTGTTCTAGGTATCGAGTACCTGGAACCAAAAGCATGTGAAAAGGAAAAAGGTAATGAAAGTTTGAATAGAATGTTCCAATCCGGTATGATGGAAGTTCGATGAAACCAAAGTCTGGGAAAGTTCATGGGTAAAGTTGAATATTGGGTATCGGGTACTGGGTTGCAATGAGAAATAAAAAATTTAAATTTTAAGGTTATCTAATGATTCTGATAGTCCAGTAACCCGATATATATAGAAGATAATCATACAAGGATTTGTAATATGCTAGAAAGTGTGTTATTTATGAGATTTATGTACTAACATTGAATGATGGTTTTGTTTACATGAGATGTTTATAAATGTTTAAAAAAAAAAAAAGAGATTTAATGAGTGGAATTTGTGATTACAAGAGATATAGATTGTGATGCAAAGTTTGGGTATGGACGGTCAGGCAAATCAAATTTGTGAACAAATCCGATGGTGTTACCAGGTTCAAAGATACACTTTAAAAGCTCATGTTGGAGTGAAGTTCATTGCAAAGATGTGTCAAATACCGGGAGCCCGAGACTCTGGAGTTTAAGCATGCAACAAAGAAGTGTACCCATTTCGGGGGTTGCTCATTCCTAGAATGTTCAAACTGAGGATGAACCTGAAATGTAGGGGAAAAAATTCCACCTGATTATTCCAAATTTGTGGGAAGTTCCTACATTTTGTTTGAGCGGATTTGTTTGGTTCCAAAAGGAATCCTGATAATAAAAGATGAAAAACCCAAAGAGCTTCAACATGCAATTGGAGTTGACCTTCGTTGACTTTGATTGCAATTCTCTTATCAGTCATTACATGCCACGTGTCTTGATGTGATTTGTCCCTTAGATTTCCTCTCATGTATTTTTATTATTCTATATGTTCCTTGTGTTCTATAAAAGGCCAGAGGATACCCTTTTTTATTTTAAGTTCAAAATTTGTGGATGTCGTAAGAGCTAAAACTTCTTTAAGTTTTGTTCTTTTTTCCTATTTTATGAATCATTCTAGTGTAAAAATTTGTATGCATGTAGACATTAATCAATATCAGAGCTAATTTGATAGCTACCTATCTCATGAATCTTTTGTAGCTGGTTTTGTTAGTTCAGTCGAACAAGATTGTGTGTTGCGTTGTTTAAGGGTGCATATAGAACCTACTCGGTGTTCAAACTAAAACCCCCTTCTTTAAAAGCTTGCACCATTTTATATGTATTTGTGAAGCAATCTAGTGAAGTATAAAGTGGTTTTCTTTGATTTGGTTAATTCTTTGGGGCATGCGTGGAGAATAACCGAGAAAATTTTTAATTTTTAGTATTTTTATACTTTATTTTAGAATAGATCTTTAAATTCTTGAAAATGTTCCAAAAAATAGATGAATGAATGGAAGTTTATTGAAAATCTTTCATTTCCTATGAAATTGTTGAATGCTTAATGCTAAATCTACTTAAGTGATAGCAAAAAAATTGTTGATCTTTCATGAAATATTATTGCAAATCTTTTGATTTCATGATATTTGTCTTTATGATCCAATTGAGAACTCGGTGCCTAATATATATAATTCTAAACAACCATAGTCCCTTTGAGATTAAAAACAATATCACATCATACCCTCGAGTGAACCTAGTACAATCATGACCTGATTATCGAAGACTTGGGATTCAACTGAAGCCAATCTTTTCCTATTAAGACAAACTCCCCTTTTAGATTGTCTTTGTTCCATATCTTTTAAGAAAGATAGGCTCTTTGTGGTTTGTCTATGAAGAATTTATTTGCCTTGTTGTTGTGAGTAAAATCATAGTCAACAACTAGGATTTATAACCTACGCTAGGTACCATTCATGCACTTTTAAATAGACATGGTGAATTGACAGTGGATTCTCGACACTCACACTATCTACAGTGGACTCTTCAGAAAATCTGACTACTTTGGCCAAAGTGTTCTCACTTAGTATAATCGAGCGATGGTCTACCATTCACCTACACTATGGCAAGCTCGTTTTGACTTGAGGCCATTATACCTATGCCTAGGAAATCCCTCTGCACAGGCAAGATATTCCCCAGGATAACCTACCTCATTAACACAACCTAAGGTAACACATCTCAATAAGTGAAGTACAAGTTCCCTCCCTTCACTGGACATCATTCCTAGAAGTAACCTACTAGCCATCTAGAATAATTATTTATCTAGTTATGAGTGTTCCCTATGCTTGTCTATGTTTTGATCATATCTAGTATAATAACAATACCTATGATAAACATACTCTTTTACCCATATCTACTCATGTCTAGTATAATAATACCCTTGAAAAGTAATCTCTCCTATCATGGAGTACTTACAAACAATGCAAAACAAAGCAAATAGTTTCCACTTTTCTTTCAAAGCAAACAATACTTTCCTCTATATGCAAGTCACAACATGACTAGTTTAATCACTCAAGACATAGCTCATTCAAAAACAGAATAAACAAAAGTAGAATATACTCATTCCTGTGTTTAAGCTTTCCAATTTGATTAGATGTAATCACAACACGTTTTAGAATAATCGCTATCTTGTTATTGATTCTCCAACAAGTCTCTCAATACTTAACTCTCAAGTTGGCAATTGTTTCTTCTCAAAATATAATAAAACTCTCTTAATACTCAAGCTTCTCCCTCACTATTTTGACAGAATATTGCAGATAGAAAATCACACTAAAATGCAAATTCTTTTGCACAAGAAATAACACATAGAAGAGAAATAATGAGGCATCCCAAACAAATGAACTCTTGCTACTATTTATACAACAAGCTGGTAACAACACTACCTACAATTTAGGAATGATTTTGATAGCAGCAAGCATGCATAGCAACACCACTAACACAGCTCGAAAGGTGGCGAGCATGTAAGCAAAGACTCAACTCAAGTATCAACAGATCGACCCTCATATTGACAGCAATTGGAGACCAAATCAACTCTCCATATGATATAATTCAACTTTCAACATAAAGAAAACTTCAATGGTTAAAAGGATACAAAGTTAGCGCGGTTTCATCCTCAAGAGAAATAGTCAATAACAAGAGTGTGTCACCCAACAAAAGGATCGACTAAGTCTATGTTGAGTATCGACTCACAAATTAAATCGATTAGATAAAGTCACCGATTGTTTCAATATATTAACAGTTGTTTGATTTGTTACAACAAATCATGGTAATTATGTTGAACAACTCTATGATCCACAATGGCGTCGACTTATTTTCACTATCGACTTAAAGGTTGCAGACTTTGCAGATTCAAACTCTCTTTTAGTATTGATAGCAAGAGCATTAAAAAGCGGCTCAAGAAGAATAGTCGTAACCATCTCAAAGTTCAGTCACCAAGCTATGAATCTAAATCGACTTCAAAGTCATACGTATATAGCATTATAATCGGCTGATTATCATTGCTTGAGATAGTCGATCTCAAAGAAAATAATGTTTAAATATAAATACAACGTATACATACATACATACATACATATATATATATATACACGTATACGTATATATGTATATGTTAGTATATATAAATTTATATTTATCATATGTCAATAAATCATGTATATATAATCGATATACAAAAGAATATATCAACATAGAAATCACATTGTTATATTAATATATCGGTTGTGTATACATACATAGACACACACACACATATATATATACATACATACATACATATATATATATATATATATTATATGCCTCTATGTACATGTATGTGTATGTATACGTGTATCGATACATTTGTATAAGCATGTCCATTTGCTACCATACATGTGTATGGATACACATATACATATGGATATATGTATATACATTATATATATATAAATATACACATTTGATTCACACACCAAAATCATACACAATTACCATGGTGTTAATAAGAGACTACGAGCGATATGTTTATATATATACATATGCATGTCATTGGTTCCATCGGATAGTTCCATGCACATAAGCAACTCATGCATGAGTGTGCATAGGTACGTCTACCTATGTACCCTCATGTACACGTTCCTTGGTGTGTATAGTCGATCATCGCCATGCATGTGTGTACACATACACATACCTCGTTTACTCACTTATCAATACAAACATGGTAACAAGAAGGAAATTATAAGCTCATACGATAATCATCAATCAATAATGCACTCAATAGTAAACTAGACTTCTACTAAAGCAGACATAGCAGTATACATATTACGTCACCAAAGTTAGAATATCAACACAATATTCATCCAATCACATAAATGCATTCCTTCATATAAAATTTAATGAGATGACATTCATTCATAAAGCAGTGATAACAAAGTGCACACACAATTTATCCATCCACTGGATTCACATTACATTCACATTTTACCCTACATAGTAATAGTAAATAGTAATTACACAATTGGGGTGTAATATACTCCCCCCTTGTGAATCATCGTCCCCAATGGTTTTATGTAGCAACATAAAACAAAACAACAATCAACATATTGTTCAAAGATTCTAATAAGCATCCAAAACATGAGGAAACTTTTGTTGAATTTCAGCATAATCCTCCCAAGTGGCTGAGTCTTTTGCATACTAATCCCACTAGACTTTGCACTGTAGAACCTCCCTTTTATGCAAACAAATCTTACATGTTCCGATCACCTTGATAGGCTCGAGCGTTACCACTCTAGGGTCCTATACCTATAAAGTAGTCTAATCAATCACATGATTACCATTGGGTACATACCTCTTAAGATAAGACACATGGAAGACATTATGCATTTTGGCAAGAGCTAGTGGGAATGCTATTTGATAGGCTGCTGAATTCGCTTCCTCTAGAATCTCAAAAGGTCCAACATAACACGGGGATAAATTAGAAGACTTTCCAAATTTAATGGATATTTTGTGAGCTTTCACTCTCAACAACACTTTGTCACTTATGGAAAAAAATTTGAGCACTCTCTTAGCATCGGCATAACTTTTCTAATGATCGTTAGCCTTAGCCAACCTTTGCTTCACAATCTTAACTTTCTCATCCATCTCATCCAACATCTCTGGCCCAAGAGTTACTCTATCCTCAAGCCTATCCCAACTTATAGGAGTTTAACACTTTCAACCATACAATGCTTTGAAAGGAGCCATCTTTATCATAGAATGATAAGAATTGTTATAACCAAATTCGACTAAGGGTAAGTGGTCTTCCCACTTGTACTACTGATCCATGCAATACATTCTCAGTAGGTCTTCCAATACTTGATTCACCCTTTCATTTTTTCCATCAGTTTTTGAATGATATGCTGAGCTAATATTCAACTGATTCCCTAGTGTAGAAAACAAGGTTTGCAAAAACCTAGAAGTGACTCGTGCATCCCAATCCAAGATAATATTCTCCAAAATTCCATGCAACATAAACGCTTCTTGCACAAACTTACTAGCTATGACGGGTGCTCCATCGGTTAAATTCCTAGGTATAAAATGTGTGACTTTGGTAAGCTTATCTACTACCACAATAATGGCATTATAGTTATTTCTTGACATAGGAAATCCTTGCACAAAGTCCATACTTATGACTTGCCACTTCCTCTCTAGTATGTCATGTGGATATAACAATCCTGCAGGATGATGATGCTTCGCTTTCACCCTTTGACATTCCACACACCTAGCCACATAATTAGCAACATCTCCTTTCATCCCTTTCCAAAAATATAACGGCTTCACATCTGCCATCATTTTGGTCACTCCAAGGTGTCTAGAGTATGATGCTTCATGTACTTCTTTCCATACTAAATCCCTTAACTCCACTACGCCAGGTACATACATCCTACCTTTATATCTAAGTAATCCATTAGGTTCAAAATGAAAACCCTCATACCTAGAATCTTGTGGATTATTAGCAAGTGCCTACTTGACTTGCAAGTAGCACTCATCTTCTTCGTACTTTTGCAACACTTGTCCCTTAAAGTCAGTTTGAATCATTACTATTGAAGCAATATGACACCTTCGACTCAAGGCGTCGGAAACCCTATTCTCTTTCCCTTTTATATAACTGATATTGAAGTCATAGTCAGCTATTAACTCCAACCATCTTCTCTGCCTAGCATTCAAATTAGGTTGAGTGAAAAGGTACTTTAACCCATTATGGTCAGTTTTCAATTCAAAGGGTTTCCCTAACAAGTAGTGCCTCCACATTTGTGATGCGTGAACCACATCTGCTAACTCTAAATCATGCGATGCATAATTTTTCTCATAAATTTTCAGCTTTCTAGATTTGTAAGCAATCACTTGCCCATCTTGCATTAACACACCCCCTAAACCTTCCCACATGCATTTGTGATAACCAAAAAGTTACCCTCAAGATCGACACAATGGTCAACTGCTCTTTAAGTAGATCAAAGGCTTCTTAACACTTCTCAGTCCACTCATATTTCTTCCCTTTTCTTTGTAAAGAGGTGATTGGAAAGGAAATCTTGGAGAAGTTCACAACAAACTTTTTGTAGTACCTTGCTAGACCCATAAAACTTTTTACCTTAGACACATTCTTGGGTACAAGCCACACAAGTACTACCTTGATCTTAGCAGGATCTATAGAGATTTCGTCCACTGAGATTGCATGCCTTAGATAATGCACTCTCCTTTGAAAGAAAGTACACTTAAAGAGTTTACTATACAACTTGTGTTCTCTTAGACATTGTAGAACTATCTCTAAATGTCTATAGTGATCTTTCTCATCCTTGGAATAAATCAGAATGTCATCTAGAAAAACTAAGACAAATTTATCTAGGCAATATCTAAATACACTATTCATCAAATTCATAAATGCAACGGGTGCATTTGTTAACCCAAAAGGTAATATTGTGAACTCATAGTGTCCATATCTAGTTTTGAACGCAGTCTTGAAGATATCTTCATCTCTAATTCTTAACTGGTGATATCCATATCTCAGATCTATCTTTTGAGAATATGGTTGCTCTTCTCATCTGATCGAAAAGATCATCAATGTGTGGCAACGAATACTTATTCTTCACCGTAGCTTTATTAAGCATATGATAGTCGATGCACAAACGCAAAGTACCATCCTTTTTCACAAAAATAAATGGTGCTCCCCAAGGCAAAACACTTGGTCTTATCAACCCTTTTCACAATAAATCATCCAACTGTGCTTTAAGCTCCATTAGCTCAATTGTTGTCATCCTGTAGGGCACCTTGGAAATAGGTTCAAACCCTAGAATTATATCTATAGAGAAATCAAATATCATCTTCGATGGTAACCCAGGTAACTCCTCTGGAAACACATCCAAGAATTTTCTCAATATAGGATATCTTTCCATGTCCAACATTTCAGTTTCATCTATCTAACCATCTTCCATCTCTTGGAAGCTTTGGTAATCCAAGCTATCAAGACCTTCAAGTTATTCTAACTTAACAAAAAATATTTTGAACCCTTTCTTCTCAACCCTTACTATTTGCATTGTCGAGATTTGACGAACCTTCATCTATCTAGGTATCCCTTGGAATTTCACTCGGTTACCAAGATCATCTAGGAATTCTATAGTTTTCGCATGAAAATCTAATTTAGCCCTATGTCTCCACAACCAATTCATACCTAAGATAACATCATATGATCCTAATGGTGTGACATAAAGGTTTACTTCAGTAGAGAAACAAGGTAGCTCTATCCTAGCCTCGAACAAACATTGTTCCACCTTTGCTCTTGTCTGGTTTGCATACTCTACATCCCAAGATGTTGCCATGTGTCCAACCTTTATAGATGATTGCTTAGCTACTCTAGGTGAAATGAAATTCTCAGTTGCAGCAATATCAATGATAACTGAACTAGGTAAACCAAACAAAATACCTAGAGTTTCAATGGAATTTGCCTGATACTCTGCCTAACGGTCATCCACTGATGCATGTATCCTATATTGGAACATTTCTCGTTGAGTAGATAGTGAACTATTGGAAGGATTATTGGGAAAATATCTAGCAAAATGGTCTCCCACACAAGTATAGCATCCCGTAAATGGTACCTTCTTCTTTGCAGGTTCTCTAGATCCACTAGCGTTTTCACCAGCATTGTTGGTATTTCCACGGTTGGAACCATTCCTTCTTTGCTCCCTTCTTGAATCTTTTCCAATATTGCGGTTACCTCTTTCTCCTTGCTTAGGTACACTTTGCACAACCTCCACCTTCTTTAGAGTTGGTTTATTAGGAATCTCTACAATCTTCTTACAATCTTTACTTTCCTATCAGTTGGAAATAGCCCTAAGCTTTTGCTCTTGCTTAATTGCTTTTTCATATACAAGATCCATAGTTGTAGGACCATGCATATCCACTTCTCCCCTGATTTGATTTTTAAGTCCCATTATAAATTTCCTAATGTGGAAGTGATCATCCTTATGATATATAGGAACATAACACAAAAGTCGAGTAAACTTCTCCCACTACTCGCTGACAGCCATGTTTCCTTGCTTCAAACTCTGGAAATCTGTGATTTTTTGGTCATAGTATAATTGGGGAAACCATCGCTTGCAAAAAATCTCAAAAAAAACCCCCATGTCAACTTCCATGAGTTGATATTGAGTTTCAACTTCTTGTTCATCCACCAAGTTGAAGCTTCTCTAGCTAATTGGTACACACCCCAAGCGGCTTTAGTGGTCTCAGTGTAATTTTGAATTTTGAAATACTTTTCTATTTGAACAAGCCAAGCCTCAGCTTCATCCCCGTTGGCACTTTTCTCAAACTTGGGTGGAACAATCTTCTTCATATCTTTGGGAATTTCAGAAGCCATACACTTCTTATTGCTTTCCTCATATGGTGTTGGCGATCTTTCTTTTTCATGATCATGGGTTTCGTCATGTCCATGAAAAGAGTTTTCACCTTCATTCTCATTAATGGGAACCTCTTTCTCAACCCTAGCTTGTGCCTTTTCTTGTTCATTGTTATCTAACCTTGCCAGAATTTGGTCAAGTCTAGCTGAACAATTCATGTTGGTCCTTGGCCAAATTTTTGGCTTAACGCCAGGATTGGTTTGTGTCCTCACCATCTTCACAAGATCGGGTTTTACCTGAATGTTTTATCCATGTTAGACTAAATTACTTTATCAACTATCTTATGGAAAACATTGGAAATGGAATTCATACACACATAAAGAATTTCACATAAGATTAAGCACATGCTTTTGATAAACAAATAATTTTATTCATTTCATAAGGATTTCAATATCCTTTGATTACATGGAGCGACTATTTAGATAGTCGAGTGGAGATTATCCCTCAAATTCACTCTCTGACACATAACTTAATGGAGTATATCCTACAGACTGAGATTGTTGTTCATATTTATCTTTTTCTTCATCCATTAATTGTTCATATCTATCCCAAAATGGATAGTAGCCTTCGGATTTATTATCTGATACATAGTTATGAGTTTCAATTCCAGTATGGTGTTCATCAACAATATAGTCTACCCTTTTTGCAAACATTTGTTCATGATACCATTTCACATCTGACTGATTTTGAGGTACATATCCCTCAGACTTGTTGCTTGAGGAAATTACTATTACTTGTGTCACTCAACCAGATGGAATTGTCGTAGTTGGTTCCCTCTATGGTTCTAATGATGGCTTATTTTTCCTTCTTGGCCTTAAGGTAACACTCGTTTTTGTTTATTGACTTTTGAGCCATTAATTTGAGACACACCATCCTGGCACAAGAATTCACAACATTAGATAACGTTGGATGGAAAGAATGATGAGCTCATAGGTCCAGAGCTAAACCTGGTAGCTTTGATACCACATGCAACATGTCAAATGTGAAAGTAAAAATAAACTATGTACAAGCCATTGCAATAAAAAAATTTCCTTTCTTTATTGAAAATATATGAACAAAGATGCCATAACAGTGTACAAAAGGATTTCATTTCCATTACAATACTTTACAAAGTACATTATTCCATGAAAGTACAAACTACATACATAGCTCCTTCAAGCTTCATAGCATAAGGTATAGATGGTCTAGGAATCTTCCTTTCAAAACCTTGGTCCTCTATCACCTACTGAGGATGAGAAGCATCACTCAAGCACTTTTTCACCAACCTCGAACTCATATGCAGCCCCCCACACATCTATCAATGATAGATGGCCCTTCCCTTCGACGAAGGTATTGGTTGGGTAACCCCTTACGACATACCATTTTGAACTTAGTGTCGTGCCCTACATGACTAGGATTTATAACCTATGCTAAGTACCCTTCATGCACTTTTAAATAGACATGGTGAACTAACAGTGGAGTCTCAACATTCACACTATCTACAGTGGACTCTTCGAAAAATCTTACTAGTTTTTCCAAAGTGTTCTCACTCAGTATAATCGAGTGATGGTCTACCATTCACCTACACTATGGCAAGCTCATTTTGACTTGAGGCCATTATATCTATGCCTAGGCAATCCCTCTCCACGAGAAAGATACTCCCCAAGATAACCTACCTCATTAACACAACTCAATAAGCAAAGTACAAGTTCCCTCCCTTCATTGGACATCATTCCTAGGAGTAACCTACTAGCCATCTAGCATAATTACTTATCTAGTTATGAGTGTTCCCTATGCTTGTCTATGTTTTGATCATATCTAGTATAATAACAATACCTATGATAAACATACTCTTTTACCCATATCTACTCATGTCTAGTATAATAATACCCTTGACAAGCATTCTCTCCTATAATGGAGTACTTACAAACAATGCACAACAAAGTAAATAGTTTCCACTTTTCTTTCAAAGAAAGCAATACTTTCCTCTATATGCAAGTCACAACATGACTAGTTTAATCACTCAAGACAACTCATTCAAAAACAAAATAAACAAAAGTAGAATATACTCATGCCTATGTTTAAGCTTTCCAATTCAATTGGTTGTAGTCACAACACCTTTTAGAAGAGCAACTATCTCGTTATTGATTCTCCAACAAGTCTCTCAATACTTAACTCTCAAGTTGGCAATTGTTTCTTCTCAAAGATAATAAAACTCTCTTAATACTCAAAGTTCTCCCTCACTGTTTTGACAGAATATTGGAGATATAAAAGCACACTAAAATGCAGTCTTTTGCACAAGAAATAATGCATAGAAGAGAAATGATGAGGCATCCCAAACAAATGAACTCTTGCTGCTATTGATACAACAAGTTGGTAACAACACTACCTACAATTTAGGCATGATTTTGATAGCATCAAGCATGCATAGCAACACCACTAACACAACTCGAAAGGTGGCGAGCATGTAAGCAAAGACTCGGCTCAAGTATCAACAGATCAACCCTCATATTGATAGCAATTGGAGACCAAATCAACTTTCCATGTGATAGAATTTGACTGTCAACATAAAGCAGACTTCTATGGTTAAAAGGATACAAAGGTGGTGTGGTTTCATCCTCAAGAGAAAGAATCAATAACAAGAGTATGCCACCCAAAAAAAGCATCGACTAAGTCTATGTTGAGTATTGACTCATACATTAAATCGATTAGATAAAGTCACAGTCTGATTGTTTCAATATTGTAACAGTTGTTTGATTTGTTACAACAAATCATGGTAATTTTGTTGACCGAGTTTATGATCCACAATGAAGTTAACTTATTCTCATTATCGACTTAAAGGTTGCAAAGTTTGCAGACTCAAACTCTCTTTTAGTATTGACAACACGAGCATTAAAAAGCAACTCAAGAAGAATAGCCATAACCATCTCAAAGTTCGGTCACCAAGCTATGAAGATGAATCAAATTCAAAGTCATACGCATATAGCATTATAATTGGCTGATTATCATTGCTTGAGATAGTCGATCTCAAAGCAAATAACATTTAAATATAAATACAACGTATACATACATATATATATATGTTAGTATATATATTTATATTTATCATTTGTCAATAAAGCATGTATATATAATCAATATACAAAATAATATATCAACACAACAATCACATTGTTATATTAATATATTGGTTGTGTATATATATATGCCTCTATGTACATGTATGTGCATGTATACATGTATCGATACATTTGTATGGGCATGTCCATTTGCTACCATATGCGTGTAGGGATACACATATACATATGGATATATGTATACACATTATATATATACGCTCGATTCACACACCAAAATCATATATAATTACCATGGTGTTGATAAGAGACTACGAGCGATATGTCTATACGTATACTTATGCACGTCGTTGGTTCCATCGGATAGTTCCATACACATAAGCAACTCGTACATGAGTGTGCATAGGTACGTCTACCTATGTACCCTCATGTACACATTCCTTGGTGCGTATAGTCTATCATCGCCATGCATGTGTGTACACATACACATACATCGTTTACTCACTTATCAATGCAAACATGGTAACAAGAAGGAAATTATAAGCTCATCAAATAATCATCTCAATAATGCACCCAATAGTAAGCTAGACTTTTACTAAAGCAGACATAACAACTAAGGATGACTTACCAACTTCCCACTTCATAACCCGACTCAATTATTCTATTATCTTGTGTGTAAGCTTAGATAGGTTATGTTACTGGTTACCCGACCAAGACCACCTCCTGATTGATACTTCCCCTCTACCTAGAGGAATTGAACATGTACCTGCAAACACTAACACGTGTACATAACAATCAACTATTCAAAAAATATGCAATATACACATTACGTCACCAAAGTTAGAATATCAACACAATATTCATCTAATCACATAAATGCATTCCTTCATATAACATTAAATGAGATGACATTCATTCATAAAGCAGTGATAACAAAGTGCACACAATTTATTCATCCATTGGATTCACATTTTACCCTACATAGTAATAGTAAATAGTAATTACACAATTAGGGTGTAACATCAAGGTTTTCTTTCTTTTATTTTTTATGTTTTTACCCCATAATTCTTAAATCAATATCAAAATATAAAATAATTGACATAATAAAAATATTATATGCATGTTAGAAACATGAGACAAAAAATACTCAATTATCAAACAACGATAAGGAATTTCTCAAAAATAAAAATATTGATATGCATATTAAAAACATAAGTTCAATAAAAAAAATACTCAATTTTCAAACAAAGATAAGAAATTTCTCAAAAATAAAAATAACGATTCACTATATCAATGTAAGACAAAAAGAACACAAAAAGAAAGTTCTTTCAATGTTCTAGGAATGTTAGAAACATAAAAAGGTGCTCAATATCAATCAATCCTATAGAATTTCTCATTGTGCATGA
Organism: Sequoia sempervirens; assembly: GCA_007258455.2. Taxonomy (NCBI): domain Eukaryota; kingdom Viridiplantae; phylum Streptophyta; class Pinopsida; order Cupressales; family Cupressaceae; genus Sequoia; species Sequoia sempervirens. The sequence goes on along the minus strand of VDFB02047230.1, from coordinate 632,570,436 downwards.
TAAGTTATGGGACCAAACCCATGAACCTTTGTCTTTTAGTATTTATTCATTATTGTTTTTATACGAAACATAATGCACTTACATTATATAATGCATGCACATTTAGTTTCCTTTTGCTTAAGAATTACCAACCCTTTGGCTTGGATATCTACGCCTCAAAGTTGGATTTGCTTCTTGCCTTATCCAATATGTGTTTTGGAAAAGATAATAAAATGATACTAATCTCAATCATGCTTTCCATCAAGTTCACATGATGTAAGACAATATTTTAAAAAATCACCACTAAAACATCAAATTGCATCCCACCTTTCTAACCATTTTATTTGAACTCCAAATATATTAAGATTTAGATCTTTAATTATTTTTACTAGTATCTTCATTTTTTTGCCAAAAAAGGAATGTTTTATTTTTTCCACATAATTTTTAATCCATCTCAATTTTTTTAATCACATCCTACATTTCATTATGTACACATTAAAAATATATATTTTTATTATATTATATTATTATTATTATTCAAAAATATTATTATTATTGTATTAAAAATGTACTATTATTAAAATGATTTTTTGTTTTTTTTTTCAATTTTTTTAAATTTTTTGTTTTGTTTCTAAAACGTGTTTTTTTTGTGTTTATTGTATTATTCCCCCCTTGTTCCTATGTGGCTGCTTGAGTGGGTTTTCTCTTATATTTAAGCCAATTGAAGTGTTACCATGCAAATTTAAAATTGTTTAGGAATTGAAAATACACTGTGAAAAAAAAGAATAAGCTCTCAAAAAAAAAGGGGGCTAAAAATAAACAGTGACTGCATATTGAGAAAGATACCAGGTGGCTCCATAAATTTATTTCCCTTTTTTATTTGCCTCCAATTTTTCCCTCCAAATTTTATCTACAAAAAATATTATTGATATTATTCATTCATATATTCAAATAAACAATAACTGCGCATTTAGCAGCAAAATAAAATTCATGGGGCCACCAACCCACAAATTACTCCTAAAAAATTTGATATAGACAAATAAAATAATTCTTCAATAAAATATAAAATAAAGTGTAAAAAAATCAACTAAAGATTATAATAAAATTATTGAACACATAAAGTAAGAGGGCCTCTACTTAAATCTAATATTAGTTTAAAATCTAAAAAGTTATTTATACTCTATCAAATAAAAAATTTAGTCATAGATGTTTTAAAAAACATTTTTAATTGTTTAGTTTATACATATATAATTAAAAATATCAATAAAATAATTTTTAAATATTAATAAAGTAAATCTAACATACATGTCTTTAGAAATTCAAGAATTATAGTTTTGTTGAGTTCTAGCTCCACCAAATTGGAGTTAATAAACAAGTCTTCCAACATATGGTCATAACAAAAATAATGGGAGAGTTGCTCAACTGTAATTAATGGCACGCACCTCCCCTCCAAGTAGGACCCCTCCTTACGAGGAGGGTCCCAACTTTGGCATGCACCTCCCCTTCAAGTAGGACCCCTCCTTAAGAAGAGGGTCCCAAATCTATGAGTCAAATATATGTAAAAGATGTCTCGAACTATCATTCTCTAGGTGTCTATTCAATTTAAAAACCAATAAAAAATAACATAAAAATAATCTCTTAACATTATTTACAGATTTTTTTAAGGATAGATATGCTAGTATATAGCATTCATTAATAATTAAAAATTTGTATTGTAATTGTTGCTAATAAACATGTGTAGTTTTGTAAACAACACTTGAGTGTTTTAATTTATGCAAAAAAAAATTAGATGTATAATCATAGTGGCTTTGGTTGGCCAGCAAATGTTTTCCGCGTCTAATGCTTGCAATCTCGCCTCGGCATGAAGAAAATGAAGATAAAGAAAAAGAAGACGACGATGGTTGGGGTCCTCTTGACGTCACTCCAGACCCCGCTGATGTATGGGGGAAAAAATTGGATGACAAAGACCCTCCTGGCTCTGCTGGCACTGCTTTGTCCGCTTAATGGTCTTTTTTATTTATATTTGTAATCATGGACTTTTAATGGCCTTTTTTATTTATATTTGTAATCATGGACTTTTGGGCTAGGCCCAAATGACTGGTTTTTTATTATTTTCTGGGCAGCTGGGCGCTGCCCATGTAACTCTTGGGGTGTGCCTTCTTACCACCCATCTTTTTTTTTTGGATATGTATCTTTATCTTTATAATTAATATAGATAGTTGCCTATTCATAAAAAAAAAAAAAAAAAAACCTCTAATTCAACTTGTGTATACAATGTTCCTTTGTTTCTAAATTGGAAAATGTGCACATTTATATTGTAATAAAGAAGTTAAATTGTTCATTAGTCATAAAATATACAAAATCTTCTTATATACACATACTTGGTATTTAATTCTTAACCAAAAAATGTGCATATTTGTATTGTAATAAACAGGTTAAGTTGTTCATAGAGTCATAAATTATAAAAAAAAAATGGTGTGGAAAAAATGTTTAGTTTTATATTGGTATTTAAGAAATAAAAATATGACAAAATAGTTTATTTTCTATTATATGTCCTAAACCCCCCTATAAAACAAACTCTATGCATATAAATTTATAACATGTAACTAAAACCCTGATCCAATTACTCGTGAAGGGTTTTGTGGGTTTAATGACTTAATCTACAACTTTTATCCAAAGAGGCTGAATAAACGATTAGAAGATTATACACCAGAGAACCAGTTACTTGTGAAGGGTTTTGTGGGTTTAATGACTTAATCTACAACTTTTATCCAAAGAGGCTGAATAAACGATTAGAAGATTATACACCAGAGAACCAGTTTGATTCCAAACTAGAGTCTGCACGGAAATTTTCAAAGATCGAATGGATTGAATATAAACATAAAATAAAAAGTTCACCTTGGTTACAATTCAGAATTAACAGCCCTTAAAAGGAAATAAAGACATATGATGGATATTAACACGTTGAGAATTTTATTACAGCATATTAACATGATTTGATTTCTTGTAGTTCATCATCATAAATTGTATATATCAAAATTATAACTGTATCTATGAAGCCAAAAAGAGAAAATGGGCTATTTTTATTGTCGTGTGAATTTTGTCAGCGCTAAGCAAAGCTGGTGGGGGATCTTCTGACAGCACCAATGATGTCTGAAAAGCTGACAACACCCATAAGCCATCCATTTTCATCAGTGACCCAAACCCGATGGACTTTGTTTGTAATGGCAGCTACCATGACAGTTGCCAAGGGAGTGTTTGGACGGACTGTCACAAGAGGTCTAGTGAGACTCTTGGATGCTAACATCTTGAAGAACTCTGAAATGGTGATTTCTTGATTCAACATCTTTATATCCTCGAATCCCATGCCTCGGAAATGAGTTGCTGATAGACTCCCCACAAGTTTGCCTCCACAACCCCAACTTGGATTTGTACCTGAAATATTCCGAACCAAATTTTTTCAATTTTCAAATTACAATCAGAAATGCAACACACCCGTTAGGGTTAGATAAATCAAACCAACAGTTACAATATAACTCTTTGCCAAGAATGCGCACCCAATCTCAACAAGAGAGAGGTTGTCATATGGCAAGAGGATCGTCAGTACATTAATCAGAACTGCAACTGGAAGTAACTCTAACCAAGAATGGCGCCAAGTGATGGCGAGCATATGGTCAGAGGGTCTTAATTGAAATGCTTATACAAAACTCTAACCAAGAATGCGCCGGCGAACGACGAGCATGTGGTCAGAGGATCCCTACCATCTAATATACTGAAAGCAAACTCAACACCAAGTATGTGCTACCCAATTCCAGAATGGAAATGAGGCGACCATATGGTGGAGCAATTACATGAAATACAATACTGGAAATGGAGCTCAACGCCAAGTATGTGCACTCCTATCCAAGATGAATAGGCGCTATCATATGACGGAGCAACTAAAAGTAAATACAATAGACTGAGCAAGGATCAGTCTCTTCCACGAAATGTGGGAAATATAATAAAGAGCTTACAAATGTGAATATTGGCTGGTTAGTACTACTAACAGCCTTACAATATAATATATCTCCTGCAAGCACGATGGATTATAGTGATAATCAAACTGCTGAAATGTAGAGCTACTCCAGAATGATTAATATGACTAAGATAAACAATCCCAGCCCTATTAATAATTTTACTAAGTCTGATATGACAGATCTGCAGTTAAAATGGTGAAATCAGCAACTCCAGAACTCACTTAAATGCTCATATCTCTCTCAATACTCACTCATTTAACTTGAAATCAGTTGCAAAACATTCTAATGATGATGACAATGAAGATGGATCACAAAAACTTCTCACAAAGACCCCTATTTATTTTGCACGACTTCCAAAGCACTTACGAAGTGAAATTGCCTGCAAGCAAGGGCGATTTACTTTAGATAATTCATAGACTTCAAATAAAATTCTGGAAACTTGCACATATGGTCGCCCTACATAGGAAAATAGATTGGAACAGTACCCAGAACAATATTATTTCTGTTTCTTGAGTTGTGAGTAAAAACAACCTACAACCATACAAACCAGCAACTCTAAAATTGACAGAAAATACAATAACTCAACTACGGAATGTGAGAAGAACCAACTACAATGAAAGGAAACCAACTACAACTAAACCTCTCAACTAGTTGTTGTCTTTCAAGCAAGAAGTCGAGCCAAGGCTAGGAGGCATTCATTCCTCGAAGCAATTCCAAAGCCAATCCGGCAGCATAACTTTGCAAATTCATCAGATGCCAAAATGAGGACCCAAAGCTCCCTTTTATAATTTTGAGAGGACCCTCCAGAAGCTTCCAGAAGGTGCGCCCTAACTTCAAGATGTTTTTAGGGTTTTTGACTTGACCCATTCTTCCTTCAAAATGGCGTCCTTTTTCATGAAGGCAATTTTTCTTTAATTTAAAATTATCATTTCTCCAAAAGTTGGCATCCCTTTTCCTCTTGAGCAATATTTGGCTTTTAGAAATATTAAAATATTTCCTCCATGTGAAAATACCCTTCAATGTCCCCCTTTTAAAAACAATATTAATTCATGATGCTAGAACGAGGAATTATAATGTTAAATTATAACATTATAATATAAAATATCTTATATCACCATGGAAATGCATCAGAAGCCAAATTCAACCATACCGTCTGAACTGACTGCCAAAGTGGAGCCAACTAATTAGGAGTCAACAAGTCAACTGCTAAAAATAGAATTTACTAAAAATAGTAAATTCACGTAATTGCTCAGAATGTCGAACTGAAACCACCAATGCGAAGCTCTCAGAAAACCCAGAAGGAATCCGCAATCCAAGTTCAACAATTCCAAAAGAAGACTCCGCAAAAAGACAAAAACATCCTCCAAGAAGTTTGGAAACCTTGATTTGAGCTTCTGCTTAGCCTATGAGTTTCCAGAAATAGGCTAAATCCAAATGAAGAGCGTAGGGCTAAATTGGGGACATTACAGTCCGCCCTTCCCAAAATTGCTTGTCCTCAAGCAATGCCACCACAACTCTAAAAAAACTCAATCTGCACCAAACCAAACCAAGTACAATCCCAGGGTCCCATATGTGTCTGAAGGAGGACCCACCATGCTGATGCTGCACTACTCTGATCACAATAGTGAAACCATAGTGCCCAAGACACTCTGAATCTTCAAAATCAACAATGCCACTGTTTATCACAAACCCGAGCATTGGAAAAGATAGTCTACTCAACTCAAAATTGTAATCCTCGGCATATCTCCCCAAGGTATCTAACACAGCCAAAACTGCAAATGTGACCTCTCTAAATCTTCTTGCAAAGAGGAAAGCAATCATTTGCAAGAGCTCATCAAACTCAAACTCATGACTCCACATGAATCGACTATGCCTCCCCTGAATTATTCTGATGCAACCACGAAGATTTCTGAAAACTTTTACAGTTCTCACTCCAAGAGCCTCAGAATGGTGAACCAAAGCATGTGAAAGATTGTTGTCCTGAACCCACACTGAGAGTAAACTGTCAAAGTTTACATCACAAACCTTCAAAAGATGAATTTGGAGAGTAGGAAAGGTGTGAAGGAACAAATAATTGTTGCTGATCAAGGCTGGGATCAGCGTAGTGCAATCTGATTCAAGCGTCCTACACAAAGGAAAACAACAACACCACTCAAATTCCCAAGTGTGAGCATGTGAGATGACCATCGAGCTGCAAGGTGACACCTCCAAAGTGGTTGGAAAACACGCTAGATCCATCTCCATGAGAAAACTACCACTTCTTTGATCAGGAGTGATGAACCAACTCTCCTGAATGAGAGAAACGCAACATGTAAGGTGGCTGGTCTGCCTCAAACCAGCAAGCTCGAGTCTCAAAATCTGTCCTGATCTTAGCTGAGAATCACTCTCAAGAGCAACCAATCGTTCATTTCTCCAACCCATACTCAAAATTCCTCTCCAACCCATTTGTTGGTGAACAAATAAACCCATCAAGTAGCAGACAAAGGAAGGAACAACATCAACAATTTTGGAAATTTGATCCTTATTCCTCCAATAGCCCTTTCCAAATGTAATAAGCTTTATCAAGCCAAGTTGAGGATCCCACGCACGGATACCCAACTGAAAATGATTTTCAACACAATGCAAGGTAATCTCAATGCATTCCCACGAGCTAGTAAGGATCAAGTGTATACTGAAGAGATTGATGCCTCCTCTATTGAACCCTTGAAGCCTATCCATGAAAGTTTCAACAACATTAGAGCATGAAATATTAAATGACCGCAAATCCAACTCCAAAAATGGACTAATAAATGCCAAAGCATCATTCAACCAAAGGGATGGATTGACAAACATACAAACACCAAGTTTTGGTCCATCTTTCTTCCCTACTTCATGAGTAACAAAACTGAAATCTTTGCTCCTTGCTGCTGTAGTGAAGTTACCAGCAGCTACCAAGTCTTGCTTTGTTAACTCCTTGGTGTCGAAGATGTTGAAATCTCCTTGAACCAACACTCCCCATGTGGAGACTCCATCCTCAAACCCACTTGTGCATTCATTATTGAAAGGCCTTGGAAGATTACTAATCACCAAAGGTGGTAACTCCTCGTGTAATGATATCAAAGCACCCATTGATTGGGGTTCATACTCTTCCTCATGCTTGGTCGCTTCACCACATGACTCATTTTTCAAATCAAAGAGAGGATTGTCATAAGTTGCTTCATCACCCACTTCAAAGAAAGGATTGTCAAAGACTTGGAAGTCCCTTTTTTCATCTTGCTGATCCAAATCTGCACACGCAACTTCTGATTTCCTTGTGAAACCTTCAAGATCAAACTCCTCTCGAAGACTATCAAGCTCGTCAATTACTTGCTTGATTTCTTCAACTCTTTGCTCATTCTCTTGCTTGCTAAAAAGTTTGAAATCAGCAAACCGGTCTTCAACCTCTGTTAGAGCCAACTGAGTTTCTTTCAACTTGTCCTTTGTTGATTTAAGCTCCAGAGTGAGCTCATCAACCAAACTCTCCTTTTCTTGGAAAACACTGAAGGACTTCTTTGCAAGTTCAATAGCATGATCCCGATCCTCCATCAAGTGTATATAATCTGATTTCAACACCTCCAAAGAGTCTCTAATGAGTTGCAAATTGAAAAGAGCAACTTCATCCTTAACTCCTCTTTTTCTATCTTCAAGTTGAGCCTTCCAGTAGAGATCTTCAATCAAACTGTGAGTGCGATCAAATTGGGATAGAATTCGCACTTCCCTCTTAAAGGACTCTTTTTCTTGACCTTCCCACTCAAGAATATGCAAAGATGGTGGATTGCTGGTTGGCTGATTGTCAAAATCAGAACTTTGTTTTGTGTCTTTGCGGCCATCATAGCTGTTCCCACTTCCGTGTCTTTCACCATCAACTAGAGGAGAATGCTCATTGTCATGAAAGGCATCATACTCCACAAAATCTTCAACCCGTTGCTTGCAATCAGCTTCGTGCATTGATAAATCAGATTCGTGTTTAGTAACACCTTCAAACTCTCCATCTTCAAGATCCATATGGTCTTCAAGCTCTTCTTCTTCATCACTGTCTTCTTGATCAAACATTATAGCAGCATCCAACTTGCTCAATGGATCATAGTCATCCGCTGTTTAGAAAGTTTCCGTAGAAACATTTTCTTCTTTAGTGGCTGCAACCACTTCAAAGAGATCATCATGGAGCTTCTTTGAACCCTTTTCTTCTTTGAAGACAACTTCCTCTTCAATGGCCACCTCATAGTTTGCCATGCAAACTGATTTTTGATCTTCATTTGGATCAAAGAGAAATTCATCCCACAAAGGTTCTTTATCATACCTTGGTGTCAACCAACCGGGATCCCAAATGGAAAAAGGTTGATTGTTTTGATCAAGAGAAAAGTACTCATCATGCTTCTCTTGGAATGTTGAGTCTTTGAATAGGTCACCAAGTAACTCACTTGAACTGATTTCTTCATAAGTCCTTCTCTCCAAGGGCTTAGTTTGATGCTCAAACCCAATGTCACTATCATAATGAAATGAAGAATCTTCATTGCCTGCTGTTTTGAAAACATCACTGTCATTATCTTCATCATGGGGAAGTATGTCATTGATTTCTTCATTAGCAGCCCAATGAATACCAAAGAGGTCTTCTTGGCTACTTGTCATACATTTGTCTAGTGAAAATTCTTGAGAGATTTGAACAGCAGCAAGAGGTGAATAATCCTTGACCAAATCCTCAACAAGAAGAGGTATAAACACATCAGAATCACCATTAACAACATCACCTTGGTAATGATCATAAGCTGGTTCAAGGACACCACTAGTGTTTTCTTCATCTTGTTCTTCTTCAATGAACTCATCCCACACAACCGTCATACCAACATTTTTTGTGAAGCCCTTAGCCTCAAGACCTTCATTGGATGTATTTTCATTAGAACTCAAGACTGCTGTTATGTTCTTTTCACTGAACTATTCTTCATCACTTCCTATCACATGCAAGTCTAAGGGAGTATTTTGGGGTTCTTCCACACACTTAACTGTTAGAGTTTCTTCATCAAGCTCACGATCAATATGAGATGACATGTGCACCTTGCTATCCTGGCTTTCAGACCTAGCATAAATCTTTCTGATTCCCCACCTTATGTCAGGATCCTTCATTAGCGTAAACATTTCATGCATTAACTCAAGTAGAGACTTCTCTGTAGTCATCTCTCTCTGTATGTAGTGTCTGGTATCTCTGTCACTCATCTGTCAAGTGAACTCTGTTGGGCACAGGATGGCAGGATCTTGGCTCTGATACCACTGAAATATTCCGAGCCAATTTTTTTCAATTTTCAAATTACAATCAGAAATGCAACACACCCGTTAGGGTTAGATAAATCAAACCAACAGTTACAATATAACTCTTTGCCAAGAATGTGCACCCAATCTCAACAAGAGAGAGGCTGTCATATGGCAAGAGGATCGTCAGTACATTAATCAGAACTGCAACTGGAAGTAACTCTAACCAAGAATGGCGCCAAGTGATGGCGAGCATATGGTCAGAGGGTCTTAATTGAAATGCTTATACAAAAAATCTAACCAAGAATGTGCCGGCGAATGACGAGCATGTGGTCAAAGGATCCCTACCATCTAATTGTAATGTCCCCTTTTCAAGCCTGTTAGTTCCTGTGACCGTTAGCCTTTCCTTGGAAACCCGGAGGCTAGTCGGAAGTTAAAATTAGGGTTTCCTAATTTTGAGGAGGTCATTGTTCGGAGATGTCAGTTTTAATGGCGGATTCCTTCTGGGTTTTCAGAGGGCTTCGCAGTGGTATGATCATTCCGGCATTCTGGGTACTTTTTGGAATTTACTATTTTTAGTAAATTCTATTTTTGGCAGTTTGGCAGATGATGTTCAGCTCGGTTGACTTCCTGTTTCAATGGTCAGATGTTTGGATCAGTTTTGGCTTCAGTGCACCTCCGGAGGGATAAGTTAAGTTATTTCATTAAAGGCACATTTAAATATTATATTTATATAAAAATGATTTTATATGATTTTTGTTTATAATGAAGCCATGAAATCAGATATGAGATTGAAAACTATAGCTGGACTGTGAAAGTTTATAACTTAATAGACTTCTAGTTTTGCTTATTAAACCCTCATGTGTTTCAAACTTTCATGATTCATCATTCATGCATAGAAATTTCATAACTCGATCTTTGAATTTTAAATGGGGTCAGATTGGATGTTTGGTAGTTGGCACTTGGCTCTTGGCACTTGGCAGCATATGTAACAAGTAACAATAAAGTGACAATGAAATTTTATAACTTAATCTTTACTCTATTAAGTTATAAAATTTCATTTTTACTTTACTGTTATTGGTTAGATACTCTGCCAACTGCCAACTCCAAATATCCAGGCATACAAATATCCAGTTATAAAAATTTTATGCATGGCCATGAATGATGAAAGTTTGAAATGAAGTAATGCTAAAATGAGGGTTTAATAAGCAAAAACAGAACTCATCATCATATTTCATCAACATTTTAAAAGTAAAAATTTGAGCATATTTACTCATCAATTATCACATATGTATGCTTTTGCACTATGCACATTATCACATTGTATGTAAAGTTAATGATAATCTGCTGCTCCCACCTGCAAATTTGCAAGAGTCAATAGGGTTAGGAGTTAGGATTTAGGAATGCAATGTCAATTTGCATATAAATAAATTAAATCAATGTGCATCCAACAAAAAATACAAATATAAGAATGCAAAAACTGAAATTAGATAATAATTGTTATTGAATAAAGTTAACTGTTAAACAATTAGTTGATTGTTCCTTTGTACTGGATTTGTTACAACTTACAACTTCTAATATATTTATTGTTCAACTTCTAATATTGTAGGTTAATATTCAATCACAATGGCAGCCACCTCTGCATCTGCTTCGGACTCAGTTGGCACAAGTGTCATTGAAAGGAGACCCCCTGGTAGCCGTGATCCTACTTGGAAACATGGTTATTACGGGCCAGTACTAGGCAGTGTTATTTGTACTCATTGCAAGAAGAAGATTAGTGGAGGCATCAATCGCCTCAAATACCATCTTGCTGGTATTCCTTGTCGTGATTCAAAGGCATGTGAATTGGCCAGTTTAGAGGTGAAACGAGAGATGTTAGCTGTTCTTGCAGCACTTGAAGAAAAAAAAAATGGAGAGGGAAAAAGCAAAAGCAGCCATGCAAGCAGCCATTGCTCCTAATTTGGCTGAAGATTCTGAAGAGTTTATGCAAACTCAAACCATTGCGGGCTCTAGTCGTGGTCCACGTATACGTGTTGGTCGCAATACCCCATCCACTTCTTCCGCTTGGAGCAAATTCCAGTTTTTTGTGCCCAGAAATATTCAAGGATCACAACCTTCATTGGAAGCAACTGGGTGGAATAAGGAGGTGCACAAAGAGGCAGACAAGGCTTGTGCAAGTTTTTGGTTTTATAACAATCTTCCTTTCAATGTGGCAAGGAGTCCATATTGGGAGTGTTTGGTGACAACATTGACAGTTGCAAGCAAAGGGTACAAGGCCCCTACTCCAAGAGATCTAAGTGGCAAGTTACTTGAAGATGCTATTGTAGATGCAAAAGGAATTGTGGAAGAAGAAAAGAAGAAATGGCAAAAGTTTGGATGCTCAATTCTTTCAGATGGCTGGACAGATGGAAGAAACCGCACACTTATCAATTTTATAGTGGCTTCCAATGGTGTGATGGTTTTTCTAAAGTCAATTGATGCCTCCAACATAATAAAGAATGCAGAAAATTTGAGCTTGATGTTGGAGCAGGTTGTTTTAGAGGTGGGCATAGAAAATGTTGTCCAAGTTGTTACTGACAATGCAGCAGCATACGTGGCAGCTGGTAGATTGCTTCAAGCGAGGCATCCAACAGTTTTGTGGACCCCTTGTGCAGCTCATTGCCTTGACCTTCTTTTGGAGGATATAGGCAAAATTGATTGGGTGAAACCAATTGTAGAACAAGCAAGAGACATAACAAAATATATATATAATCACCTATGGGTTCTTCAATTGATGAGAGATCACACCAAGGGGAAAGAGCTTGTGCGCTCAGGTGCTACAAGGTTTGCAACTATTTTTCTAACATTGCAAAGTATCACTGGTTTATTGACTTCCTTGAAGCAGATGTTTGTGAGTCAACCATGGGTAGACTCAACTTACTCAAAGAAGGATGATGGAGAAAAGATTCAAGCAATAATCGCTAATGGAGAAAAGATTCAAGCAATAATCTTTGATAGTCAATTTGGAACTAGAGCATTAGAGATTGTCAAGGTAACTTCAACTCTAATGAATTTTCAGATTGAATCCTTTATTCTTAATTTAAAATTCTATAAGTATTTTGTTTCATTGTAAGGTGTAATTTAAATTTGGTTCTACTTTGTACTTTATAGGTGACTGAGCCATTGGTGAGGGTCTTGCGCTTGGTGGACAGTGAGAAAAATGTGATGGGATATCTTTATGAGGCAATGGATAGGGCCAAAGAGGCCATCCAACACTATTACATGGGGGATGCAAATAGATTTACCCCTATTTGGGAGATCATTGATCAAAGGTGGAACAATCAACTCCACCAACCCATTCATGTAGCAGGCTACTTTCTCAACCCCAAGTTCTACTTCTCTGATGGCTTCACGGATGCTAATGGGGAGGTTATGGAGGGTCTATTCACATGTATTGAAAGGATGACACCTAATTCTGAAGTGAAAGACCTCATCCTTCTAGAGTTGCAAAAATATAAGGAAGCTAGGGGGCCTTTGTTTTCTTCCAAATTATGTGAACGAGGAAGAGAGATCCAAACACCAAGTAAGAAAAAGTGAAGCCTTATATCTTGCAAGTTATGAATTATAATTATTATTACTTATTACTATTGTTTTATTAATATTTACAAAAACTTGAATATCTTATTGTAGGTTCTTGGTGGGAAGATTGGGGTGGAAGAACCCCAAATTTGCAAAGGCTAGCCCTTCAAATTTTGTCTCAACCTTGTAGTTCTTTTGGCTGTGAATGAAATTGGAGTTTGTTTGATGCCATTCACACGAAGAAGCGTAATAAGTTGACTCAACAACGCCTCAATGATCTTGTTTTTGTTCAATATAACCTTCGGCTTCGCACAAGAAAGGTGCAAGACCAGTCAGACGAGCTTATTGATTTGGATGAGATTGATCCATACAGTGATTGGACCGTGCAGGATGATGAGGCCTCCTTGTTTACAGAGGATGAGATTGCTGATTTCGAGAGGCAAGCTATGGAGGATTTTCCTGTAGCAGAAGCAAGGGAGATTGGAGTGGATGACATTGATGTGGTGGAGGAGGAGCCACTGCCACCTACCAACATGGTGGAGCCACTTCCACAATCTTCTACGGCAAGCAGGCAGCCAGAATCGAGTGCAAGGACCGTACCCTCTACCCCCCAATTTTTCTCTAGGTTGGGGAAGAGGAAATTGTAATTTCCTAGATATGAAATTTATGATGATGATTTTCAAATACAATCATCATAAATTCATTATAGTTATTGGTAGTACCGTAGTTTTACTATGCGGCTTCGTATAATGATGCCATTTTGTAATCCATATGTATTGAACAATGAAATTTTATATAAAACACTCCCTCATGGTTTTTAGACTCATTTGATGCATTCTAGAATTGAATTTTGCAAAAAAAAAGTGTTTTTTATACGAAATTTTGCTACTTTTTAAGTTGCCAAGTATTTGCTGAGTCAAAAAATTTGGGCTTTCCGAGTACTCTCCGATTCCGAGTATGTAAACTATGGTGAGGACTACCGTGTGTTAAATCAAAAGACTATCAAAAACCAGTATCCCATTCCCAAGATAGATGAGCTCATTGATGAGCTACATGGAGTTGTGTTCTTTTCAAAGATTGATCTCAAATCGGGCTACCATCAGATTTGCATGAGGGAATCAGATATTGAGAAGACAACATTTCGGTATCACTATGGCCATTTTGAGTTCTTAGTCATGCCATTTGGGTTGACTAATGCTCTTGCTACATTTCAATCTTGCATGAACTGAATCTTTCAAAAGCAATTGAGAAAGTTTGTGTTGATTTTCTTTGATGATATTCTCATTTACAGTAAGTCTTGGGAAGAGCACCTTAAGCATTTGGAAGAAGTGCTTAACATCTTAGAATCAAAATGTTTGTTTGCTAAAGAGTCCAAATGTGAATTTGGAATAATGGAGCTGCTATATCTTGGGCACATAATCAGCTCTAAGGGAGTTAGAGTTGATCCTGAGAAAATCAAGGCAATCTTGGATTGGCCTCCTCCTAAGAACCTGACACATTTGAAGGGGTTCTTGGGCCTTTGTGGTATCAGAACCGAGGTCTCAAGGTCAAGACCCACAGAACGTGGTGGGCTGTAATGTCCTTATACACGGGTGATGTGCCCTGATGGCCACGTGTCCGTTGGGTTTGCATAAAGCCCCAGATTCTCCGGTGGTGGCTTTGGTGGTGAAAGATCCTCCCTGGTTGCCACCCTTAACACCTTGGGTAGCCACCCTCACTACTAGGCCAATCTTTTGGTGTAGCGGTTGGGCCTTAGTAAGTGGTTGGGCCTCAATGGTATCAAAGCTGGTCTTTGTAGCTTCTACAAAAGATTTGTAAAAGGCTATTCTTAGATGGCTGCCCCTTTTACTGATCTCACCAGAAAAGGAGCATTTGCATGGTCAGAAAAGGCACAAGTGGTGTTTGACAAGTTCAAACAGCTCATGAGTTCATGTCCGATTTTGGCCATAGCCGATTTCACCAAGCCCTTTGAGCTGCAATGTTACACATCAAAAGGAGTTGGGGCTGTTTTGATGCAAGACAAGCATCCCATTGTTTTTGAAAGCAGAAAGTTGAGTGTTGAAAGAACTTACTCTATCTATGACAAGGAAATGCTTGCAATCATGCACGCATTGGCCAAGTTCAGACAGTACTTGGTTGGGAGAAAATTTGTTGTTAAGACTAATCATAATAGTCTTAAGCACTCCATGCATCAAAAGGATTTGAACGAAAGGCAACAAAAGTGGGTGAGTAAGCTTCAAGCTTACAATTTTGACATTGAGTATGTCAAAGGCAAAAACAACATAGTGGCTAATGCACTCTCCATGAGACCCCATTTGAGCTCAATATGTGAGCTTACTACTGATTGGAAGGAGTTGATTATTGCTAATTATGCCAAAAATCAGTTTGCAACCAGCATTGTTGAAGGTAGCTTGCATGATGAAAGGTACAAAGTAGTGGATGGTTTGATTCAGTATAAGGGTAGAATCTTCTTGGTGCCAGAATCTAAGCTTAAAAAGAAGGTTTTGCAAACTTTTCATTGCATTCCACTTGCTGGTCATCAAGGTTATTTCAAGACTTATAGGCAGATTCGTGAAAGATTTTCATGGAAAGGGCTGAAAGATGAAGTCTTACACTACATTAAGGAGTGTCATACTTTCCAAATGAACAAGAATGAGCATACTTTTCTAGGTGGTTTGTTGCAGCCCCTACCTATTCCCAATCAAAAATGGGAAAGTATATCGATGGACTTCATCACAGGGTTTCCAAAGGTACAAGGGAAAGATTGCATATATGTTGTGGTTGACAGATATATGTTGTGGTTAACACGTGGCCGTCAGGACACATCACCCATGCACAGGGACATTACATTGTTGCAGAAAAATGAGCAACAAAATAGTGGACATGAATTCTTGCTTGTTTGAGAAAATTATTTTTTGATATAGTAATCTATTGATTCATGATGGAGTTGGATACATCAGTCTAAAAGTGATTAATTGGCATCAATTTTTCTGCCATTTGATGGGTTATTGAAAGGGTTATCTACCTGCAAAGCATTTTGAGCATGTTGAGCTACCTACAAAGTATCTGTAATTTCACCTCTTTGAGAGATTGTGATATAGTAGATTATTTATCAATATTTTATTGGGATGTGATATGAATACCATTGGGCCCTCTTAACTGTGGAGGACTATGCATATATGTTGATCAATTGCTTTTAGAAGCACTAGAAAGATTGGTGGAATCTACATGCCAAACACTCAATGGAATAAATGGAGAAAATCTTAAAATATTTGTCATTCAGCTTTCTGCTCGAGCTGATGTTTACATAAATGGTATGTTGTCATGGTAACTTTATGGTTCAACATTCTATGTTGCTAAATACTTCTCTCCCAAGCTAGATGAGCTTTACCATGTGTAAGTGCTTCTTAGTCCAAGCAAGTCAGTTGTCATTGTTATTGATGCCTTAAAGCTCAATTTTTAATAGTTTCATAGTGGTATGTTATTTATTGTCTTATGAGTTATTTTCAATTTAGTTTCATAAAATGTATGTTTCTTGTTGGCGTAACAACTCACACCTCTGGAGTAAAAGTTGTTATGAACAGCCTATGTACACTACGCAATGAGTGCTCTTCAAATTAGGAGGGGAAGCTCCCTCGTTGTGCTTTGACAAAAATACTTGCAAAGGGAAATAAGCTAAACTATGTCCTGTCTTTTTGTTTCAGCTGTAGAGGCACAAGGCTTTCTTGAAAGAACTTATACATTGCAGCTGAGTATTTTCTGGTTTTGCAGATCCACTAACTACAACTAAACTTAATCTATCCAATCTCCTCAGGAAAACAGAGCATGAGGAAACGGAGCAAGGTTTGACTATCTGACGATAAACGAATTCAGATTCTCTACTTGAAGGCAAGGTGGCGCGACTATTATCTCAACCTGAATAAGTTTATTGGGTACAAAACAGATTTAAGAATTTACCATGACAATCTTATGAAACCCTATGTGGCATAACACTTGATCGAAATAGTAAAGACTTCACAAAACAGATTTATCATCACAATCTCACGAAACCCTATGTGGCATAACCCTTGATTATAATGATAAAGATTCACAAAACAGATTTATCACCGTAATTTCTCGAAACCCTATGTGGCATAACGATTGATCACAATGGTAAAGATACACAAAACAGATTTATCATCACAATCTTTTGAAACCCTATGTGGCATAACAATTGATCACAATGGTAAAGATGTTCAAAACAGATTTATCTAAACTATGGAAAGAATCCACCATTACAATCTCTTGAAACCCTATGTGGCATAACAATTAATCATAATAGCGAAGACACATGAACAAATACCAAAAGAGCAATATTGAGGGCAAGGTAGGCGCAGCATATATCCATTAAGTGTCCCCTTCTCGACATCTCTGAGTACGTGATTGGCTATCACATGACCCTCGAGGCCAATAGACCTGATAGAGGGTCACTCGAGCTTGGCTCCAGCCATGAGAGTTTGATCAGCAGGCTTTCGTTTGGGCTCGATCGGAGGCTTTTGCAGAATTGCTATTTTTAGCAGTTCCTGGCAGGCAGTGTGGGACCCCTGCTATTTTTAGCAGTATGGCTTTGGCAGTATTCGGAATCACTTCAGAGTTCGTCAGCATCAAACGGATCAGTCATCGGATGAGTATCGAGGAAGATATTAATATTTAATTGCATTAATTAAATATTAATTATTTAATGGTTATAATATAAAGTTATAATATTAATTTATAACTTAAGTGATTTCTCATTGAGGGGTGCGCCATCATTGAAGGGGCCAAAATTGACATTTGATTTATATTAAAATATTCAACTGAGACTATGGAGAAATTGAAAGAATTAAAAGTGAATATTTTAATGAAACCCTATTTTTAAGGAAATCGCACTTTTCAGCTTATTTGAGGATTTGCCTTGGGTTTTGAGCCATTATGTGATTATTGGATTTTGAGAAACTGATCAAATTGATCTGAGCACAGAACCTTAGGGTTTGAACTCGAATTCCTTGGGGAACGAGCCATCTCCAGCGG
The DNA here is from genome assembly GCA_007258455.2 of Sequoia sempervirens. NCBI lineage: Eukaryota > Viridiplantae > Streptophyta > Pinopsida > Cupressales > Cupressaceae > Sequoia > Sequoia sempervirens. Next base: position 632,552,572 of record VDFB02047230.1, on the reverse strand, counting down.
AAAGCAATTCAGAAGGTGTGAAATATCACTTGATCTATTGCCAGCAGAGGTTTTCTCACACAGAGGAAATCATTGATCTTCAGAGTTAATTCATTTACAGAGCTTCAGCATATTCCTTCATCCAGAGATCATCTATTTACCTGGGCGCACATATTCTTCATCTTTCAGAGACATCAGAGGGAGGCCGTACTTTTTAATTTATTGCTGATTGCTGTCTCAGCCATACAACTGTACCAGGGCCGTACCATCCCTTTTGAGGCGTATTCTTCAAGGTGAGCAAAACGCCTTACATCTTGGACTTCTGTCTTCAGCAGTGGAGGCACCTAAAGGTCTGGACTTGTTTGCAATCATTAAACCAGAGGAGAAGTACTTATTCATTGCAGCCGTACAAATCTGTACCTTCTTCAGCTTGCTGGTTACCAGGTTTTCTCAATAAAAATTGTTGTTCTTTATTGCATGCTTCAAAATCTTATTGTATTGTTTCCAGTTGAGCAAAATAAAGAAACGCCTTCATTCTAGCTTGTATTTTCTACACATATTGAAGATCTAGCATTTTTATAGAATTTATTATTATTTTCTAGCAAAGCCGTACCTTTCATTTATTGCATCAAAAACTCAAAATTTGCAAAAAAACCAAAAACGTCAGAAAAACCTAAAAACACAGTCAGAATCAGTATCAGGGGGAAACTAGGGTTTCTACAGTGGTATCAGAGCTAAATCCTGCCATCCTGAGGGTTTAGCCATCACATGCAGCCAGAGGAATTTGATACATACAGTACTCGCAGACGTGCCTTGATTGAAAGGCAACGCAGTTGAGCAGCGTTTTAAATCATGGCCGACAGAATCGATAGGGTCGACAGGTGACAGACATACCTAGGACAGAGATCCCACAGAACAAACGAGATCAGGACGATGCAGAGGTCTTGCATGCACTCAGAGATATACGTGCAGGTCAACGACAGTCGACTGAGGTATTGCAGTAGTTGACAGTGGCACTACAGAGATTGGGTACTCCGAGGAGACCATCACCACATCGTGACGATGACAGGAGTGAGGCAGGGTCACGGAGAGCTCCTAGGACAGTGTCACGGACAGCAGATAGGCCTACTAGGCCTACGTTCACGAGACAGGAGCCCGATGAGGCTATACCAGATGATGAGCACGAGGATTTGTTTGTTGATAACCTTATGGCAGCGAACGAGGAGTGGGAGTTGATACCTCCTGCAGTCAGAGAACGGATCACTTTTGACCGTTTTATTACTCAGAGGCGAGAACACAACAGGGCTCGACAGGATTGGAGACCCCGGCAGCAGAATAATGATCTCAACCATGCAACCAACAGGCTTAATCTAGTGATGTTTGATGGTAGTGGGAAGATGACAGCCCAAGCTTGGATTAGCAAGCTTGATACATTCCTCACTTTGCGTCTGATGGCTGAGAGGGACGCTATTAGATACGCTACAATCGCGACCAGGAGTAGCTTACATGACCGGTGGCACCCACGGCATGGTGATTCTTTATGTTGTACCCAAAACCAAAATTTTGCTTCACTACAGCATTTTGCTTAATTGAGTCTTTAATCTTGTTAAAGTGATGTCAAGGTCGCTTTTGGGCTTTTCTAAATATGGAGTTGGTGTCGTCATGTCACTCTACATCAAGAGATTTAAGAAAATGGAAAAATCTAAAGAAAATCACAAAATTTTCTATCTCTGGAGAAGGGAGCACATTCTCAACAGGCTCTATCTCTTTGGGGCTCAGATCCTCGCTTTTTAGGGTTTGTCACCTCCAGCAGACATTTATCCCAGACGTCAGCCTTCGCAGCCGGAAATACCGCCGACGGACTCCATGGTTCGAAAGCACGGAGAGAATACAAATAGCAGAAATTGAGGCGTAAAGCAACCGGCTTAATCGTAAAAGCTGCCAGCCTTTCTCGAAGGCTCTCATCTTTGAGGTGCCAATGGGTTTTTATTTTAATGCCACCTAAGATAGTTTATCTCACATTTGTTCAAACTTCGCGACGCATCCGTCAGTAGGTGAATCTGAGTTGCTGAAGTGCCTGAACTTGAGGTCAAACGTAGGGTCAAATCTTAGTCAGAACGTCAGAAGAAAAAGCAAAAGAGCACATTTTGGGGAGTTGCCTAAGCTTTCGTGCCTTTAATGTCATTTCTTCCTCGGGATGATATCACATCTGGGCAGGTCCGCGGTTAATGCTTTTAGCTTTCCGCTGCCCTCGCTCCTCCTCACGGGCCAGGAGATGCCCCCAGCAAATTGGCAATGAGGTTTTTAGGAATTCCTCTAGCCAGCCCAGAAATGGCTAAGTCTCCGAGGAAAAAGAGCAACTTTTCAAAAGGCTCTAGTTTTTCACCCCCTCGATGATGATGTTTTCTCGGGAGATGCCTTCGCAGTACTGCCGTGCGTATCAAAGTCGATCCGCAGTCAACCCGAGATCCAAATTCCGAAAAGTTGCATAAATCAGAAGTTATGAAGGATTTTGTTTTTCCCTTCGTTCGAGTTGCAGAAGTTGAAATTTGACTAAGTCAGGGAAAAAGCGCAGCTTTTCAAAAAGGCGCTTGGATTTTTGAGCCTTCAGATATCAGTTTTATGACGTACAGTGTCAAGATATCTTTTGATTAGTTTTTACTTAGCTCTGCGATGCACCTGTCAGCCAGCCCATCGGAGAAGTCAGTCGACCAGTGTCAGAGGATGAACAGAGGTCTCGGCAGAGGTTTTAGCCTAAATTTTCATGAAATTTGGCTAAGTCTGGAATTCGCCCAAGAGCTCAAATTTGAATTTTCGAAAGTGAGTTGAATGGACGCCCTTAGCGGAGTTACATTGCCGATTAGGCGAAACGATTTACGGGTTGTCATCTTAAGTTAAATATATTGGCATGTGAGTGATCTTCGGTTTGCATGTCGAGTTAACTAGTTTGCATGTTCAGTTAACTATCTTGCATGTTGAGTTAACTTGATTGCATGTCCACTTAACTGAAGATTATCAGTGAATGTCAACTGGAGTTTACATGCATGGTGAATTTGGTCAAAATTGTGAAGTTTTAGTGAAGATGGCGCTGCATTGTGTGTTAACTAGAGTTCTAAAAGGGTCACCATATTTTGATGAAGCATAAATTTGTGAAGATGGCGAATTTGAGTGTTAACTGAACTTATCAAAAGGGTCGCCATGTTTAGATATTTTTGGTGAAGCATAGTTTTGTGAAGCTACGCACTTTTCAAGGGATAATAACTTTAGTTCCGAAAGGGTTGTTATTTTTAGAATTATATTGAAGCATAAGTGTGAAGTTGGCGCATTTTTGAAGGCCAACTGAAGATTGAAAAGGGTCGCTATTTTTAGAATTGTTTAAAGGATGAAATTGGCGAATTCTTTTCAACAAAGATTGTCAACTGAAGTTCTCAAAAGGGACGCTTTAGTTCTAAATGGTGAATCCAAAGCAAGTTTGAAGGATGGCGAATTCAATGAAGATGATTAACTGAAGTCAAACTCGCATAGAGTGGTTAACTGAAGTGTCGAAAGGGAAACCCTAATGCATGGCTATTTATTTAGCATATCTGAGTTTCAGTTAACTAAGATGGGGTCCAATAAGAAGCCAAGCGCCATTTTTCAAGGATTTCATGCTTTGTACGAATTTCATTAATAAAAGTCTATTCATTTCAGCAATGGCGTCCATTATTGCATCATCTTTTGCTCTGAAGCTCATATTCTTCTTGAGCGACCAGCAAGCTGAAGGTGCTACAGGTGTCCGATTTCAGCGTTCTTCGAAGCAACGAGTTCAGATTGTTCAGAGGAAGTCGATTCTAGACTTTATTTTCACTTTGCATGCAGGTTTCATCAAGTTCCAGAGAAGAGGTTGGCTGATTTTTCAGAAGCAGACAAGCAAAACTTTCTATCTTCTGTCTTATTTCTTCTATTTCTCACCTTAGGTACTTTCTTCGCATGTCAAAGAAATTCAACATTTATTCAGAATTTGATCATCTGGGTTCGCATACTTCAGCATATACAGCAAAACCCATGTCTTAGATTTTTTCGAGAAAATTGCCCCGTAGCCTTCATTCTGAAGCTCTGTGCTTTTTTCCGAGAATTTCTTTGCATGTGGGCAAAAATCACATATTTTTGAAAATATCATCATTTGGGTTTGTTCAGAATTCCGTTGTGCATAAAACCCATGTTCCAGATTTTCTCAAGAAAAATTGCCCCGAGAAGCTCTAAAAACCCCTGCAGTTCTCGAATGAAAAATCTTTGCATGTCAAGCTAAATGGCATTTTTTCACAATTCTGACGTTGTGGGTTTTCGTCTTAGAATCATTTTTTGGACCAAACCCATGTCTCAGAATTTTTGGTGAAATTATCCTCCGACAGGGTATTTTTAGCCTCACCAGGGGCCATTTCAGCTTTCCGGAGAAAGTTGTCAGAACATAGCCGTGTTCACAGTCAATGGGCGAGTTTTTCAGAATGCAATTCACGTAGACTGAATTCAAGATCAAATTGGTCTTAATTTAGGTTTTCATCAGAGCAGCTGACAATGAAGCGTTAAGTTGCAAAAGGAACAGAGATTACTTCATTTACGGAGCCGCCAAAGTCACTCAAATCCCATGACATTATCTTCATAAAAATGGTACCTACGCTGATCTCGAGGTTGTGCAAACTGAGTTTCAGAAGCATGTTTGCGATATCTTGATGGAGGTTCTGATCACATTTTCAGTAATTTCAGCTAGTTTCAAGAAGGCAACTGAAAATGTTAAAGATGGCATGCATACAGTCAAAGTAGGCGACCAAGAATTGAAGAGACAAATTATTGCTTTAGACAGTATCAAAGTGCCAGAAGACAGAGAGATCGATGAGTTCTTGGTTGAAGTGTTAGACCGAGTTGACATGGAGTGATCTGCCAGTTGGAACCTGCAGTTAATTTCGAGGGTTGAGTCGTGAGCAGCAGTTAACTCGACTTTCAGTCTTGAGTTTACTTGCTGACTTAACACATGCTTATCTCTTCCTCGGGATTATCAACACAGGAGTTAGGGTTAGGGTTTCCAGTTAACTGAAGGTAGTGGCCAGTTAACTTTGCTTTAAATAAGGACGTGCATGCTTGCACATTGTCCAATTAGGTTATTTGTACCAGTTAAGTAGCTTTTCGAGTTAAGCTGTATAGTTTACTTCATTAGGGTTAGAGCATAACATGCATTAGCGGTATAGTGAACTCAAAGGTGATTTTAGGGTTACCTACACCTTGATGTATATAAATAAGAGCTTTTGCTCATTTGTAAATAACTTTTGCTTGAGAGAGAAATATATGCTGCGCCTACCTTGCCCTCAATATTGCTCTTTTGGTATTTGTTCATGTGTCTTCACTATTATGATGAATTGTTATGCCACATAGGGTTTCATGCAATTGTAATGGTGGATTCTTTATGTCTTGTGAATCTTTTATCATTTCAATCAAGTGTTATGCCACATAGGGTTTCGTGAGATTGTGATGATAAAATCGTTTTGTGAAGTCTTTACTACTTTCAATCAAGTGTTATGCCACATAGGGTTCCATAAGATTGGCGTGGTAAATTCCTCCCATAGTTAGATCTGTTTGAACATATTTACCATTGAGGTCAATTGTTATGCCACATAGGGTTTCGAGAAATTATGGTGATAAATCTGTTTTGTGAATCTTTATCATTATAGTCAAAGGTTATGCCACATAGGGTTTCGTGAGGTTGTAATGATAAAGGCTGTTTTGTGAAGACTTTACTATTTCGATCAAGTGTTATGCCACACAGGGTTCCATAAGGTTGTCTTGGTAAATTCTTAAATCTGTTTTGTGCCCAATAAGCTTGTTTAGATTGAGATGATAGTTGCGCCACCTTGCCTTCAAGTAGAGAATCTAAACTTGTTTATCGTCAATAGTCATCCTGCTCCATTTCCTCATGCTCTGTTTCTTGAGAGCTGGATGGAGTTAAAGTAGATAGCTTAGTTGTAGTTAATGATCTGAAACGGAAAATCCTTAGGCTGCGCGTTCTTGGATTTTAACCTTGGCCTCTTCGGTGAGAACAAAAGATAGGACTTAGATTACTTTTCTTTTCCATGCATTCGGCCTGAGAGGCTTCCCTCTAATTTGAAGAGCACTCATTGCGTAGTGTACATAGGCTGTTCATAACAACCTTTACTCCAGAGGTGTTAGATTTTACGCCAACACTTTACAGCACGACAGGATCACTACATACCAGGAGTTCGTGGATAGATTGGTTGAGAGGTTTGACCGGAAGGATCCGGAAACCTACTTCAGAGACTTAGCACAGTTGAGGCAGAGTGGCAGTCTCGAGGCTTATATCAGTGACTTTCAGAGGCTATCCGTCATGGTTCCGAGCATATCTAAGAGGAGATTGGTAGTACTCTTTATGGAGGGTTTGTCCGAGCCACTGAGAGGCTGGATCAAAGGCTTTGATCCTCCATCATTATAGGAGGCGATGAAGAAAGCACGTAACATGGAGTTCGCAGCCCCGTCGAGTAGATTCAACTCCAGAGGTTCTTCATCATTCAGAGATAATAAGGGCTTTAATAAAAATAAGGATAAATCTTATTATAACAAAGACAAATCAGATTATAAAAACGATTCGAAAGGTAAATCAGCATTCCCACCTTTGGATCGTGAGGCCCTGAATGACCTTCGCCGGAAGAAGCTTTGCTTCTACTGCAAGGGACCATATGACGCCAGTCACGATTGTCCTCTAAGACCTAAGGGCAAGGCAAATCGTGTGATGTGGGCATATTATGAGGACTCAGAATCAGAAACTTCCGAACAGCCAGAGCATTCAGATGATTCAGAGTCAGAGGCTCCAGAGCCTAGAGCAGAGATAGAGCCCGAGTTTCAGGTACAGGAGGCCCGTTTATCTAGTATTCAGCAGGAGGGTTCTTTCCGGCTTCGTGGTGTATTAGCGGGACAGAGGGTCATTACCCTATTGGATACAGGAGCCACGCATAACTTTATAGATGCTAGATTCGTTGAGAAACGAGGACTCATTACTGAGGAGTTCGAGGGCATCAGAGTCAAAGTGGCAGATGGATACACTTTGAGATGCGAACGCATGATTAACGATCTCCCTTTACGCTTGAACAACTATGAGTTCAAGGCAGATTATTACGTTGTTAATATGGGAGACATTGATTTGGTCTTGGGAATGAAGTGGTTACACTCATTGGAGGAGGTCACACTTCGTCTCAAGGACATGGAGATCCGTTTTGAGGTCGACGGGAAGACACACATACTTAAGGCAATACGGGACAGCGACCTTAAAACAATTTCTTTTCGCCGAATGGAGCGGCTCATGCATCATGACATGGTAGAGTGGGCTGCCGAGTGTCATTTAGCACCTTTACAGGAGGGACAGCAAAAGACAGAGTATCATCCGGACATTCAGCAGTTGAGAATTAAGCACGACAAGGTGTTCAGTGATATTCCGCCAGGTAGACCTCCTGACAGAGGCATAGAGCACATCATTGAGCTCGAGGAGGGTGCGAAACCCGTTATGATAACTCCTTATAGGCATCCTAAAAGATTAAAGGATGAGATTGAGAAGACAATAAAGGAGTTACTTGCTATGGGTCACATTCGACCTAGCAAGTCACCGTTCGCTTCTTCTGTTGTATTGGTGA
>VDFB02047230.1:632517620-632544823 GCA_007258455.2 Sequoia sempervirens | reverse complement strand
CATTGTCACCTCTGTTGCCTGAACTTCTTTCATTATCCCCCATTTCTGTTTCTTGCGAAGGCTCCCAATTAGCCCTCAAAACCTCGGAAGCTGTGTGACCTTCTGGGGCTTGATGCAACTGTGTCTGAACTGTACCTCTCTTGTATACTCTTGCCAAATACCTCTGTTCTCTGTCACTCATAGAAGGCTGATTTCACAGGATGGCAGGAAGATGGCTCTGATACCACTGAAATATACCGAGCCAAATTTTTTGTTTTTCAATGATTCAGATTACAAATTACAAACATGCACCCGTTAAGGTTAGATAGATAAACCGAAACGTGCAAGAAAGCAACCCTAACCAGAATGGCACCGCTGAGGGTGAGCATTGGTCAGAGGGTCTTCTAATCTATTTGCAGAAAGGAACTCCACGTCAAGTATGTGCTACCCAATCCGATGCGGAGTGAGGGGCGACCATATGACGGAGTAAATACAGAACTACTGCTGAAAAGAAAATGCTGAAAGCTAAAGACTCTCAACACCCAGGATGTGCTTTCTAACCCAGAATGGGATAGTAGCGACCATAGGGCGGAGATGGATTACATTCAATTATCAAAATGCTGAAAGAGAGAACATTACAATCTGACTGAGCAAGAATCTATGATCGACAGTACTACTGCCAATATACAATTTGAAAGAGGGTAACTTGCTATCACTACAATTCAATATATAATGAGTGTTTTGCAACAATAGTAAAGAATCCTTTTGCTGATAAAAGAAACTCAAATGAAGAGGTTGTAAAACAGATCCAACCTCGTTCCTAGCTTGGCCAATGTTCAAGGAATTCTCCACCACGCGATTGTAGAGTTCTCTTCACTGTGCAATGTAGACTTGGCTGCTTTCTTCAAACTGTGTAATCAGATCCTCCACTTTTCATTGAATAACCAGCAACATAGATATATCTCGAAATGCTCAAAACTCTTTCCAAACACACTCAATTAACCTCACACTAAATGCAAAACCCAAGAATGAAGGTGGCGATCAAACTAAACATGCAAACCAGATCAAAATGCAGACTTTATTTAATTGCACGATTCCCAAGACAGCTGAGATGGTACGGCTTTGCTGAGAGAGGCGACTTTCTCTTAAAAATCAGAATCTGCACTATAAATCCTGAAAATTGGCAAACATTGGCGCCTATCTAATGTGGAGGGAAAGAGACAATACCCATAACCAGATTTTTAGTCTTTTTGGAATTACAATTGAAAAGGTGGATCTGCTGTGCAAAACTACAATCTTGAATATGGCTTAAAATGCAGAAAACAGAAACTAAAGTCTTAACTTGCAACTACAATGCACTAATTCCAATAACACGATACTAGACTAATAATCATCACTAGTCGTTGTCTTACAAACGAGAAGAGATGCCCATACTAGGAGGTCTTCATCCCTCGAAGCAATCCAGAATCAATCCGGCAGCATAACAGTGTATTTTCCAAGATAACCAAAATGATGCACAAGACTCCCTTTTTATAATTTCTGCTTGACTTCACGAAACCCTAGAAACAGCTTTTAGGTCAAAACTTTCATCTTCTCAAGAAGGCGTACCTTCTCCTCAAAGCATTAATAAATGATATTTTAATTAAAAGTCCATCTTGAAAAGTGCGCCCCACATCATCTTGCTTGACTTAGGCAATAATTAAAATAATCATTTAATGAGGGCGCCACCCTCAATGGCCCCTTTTTAAAACATCTTTAAGTCATTACTTCTAAGCCCAAGGTCAACATTAAAATATAATATTTAAATGTGCCTTTAATGAAATAACTTAACTTATCCCTCCGGAGGTGCACTGAAGCCAAAACTGATCCAAACATCTGACCATTGAAACAGGAAGTCAACCGAGCTGAACATCATCTGCCAAACTACCAAAAATAGAATTTACTAAAAATAGTAAATTCCAAAATTACCAAGGAATACCCGGAATGATCGCCCTGCAACCCCTCGAAAACCAGGAAGAATCCGCCATTAAGCCCGACGTCTCGAACAATGACCTCTCCTCAAAATTGGAAACCCTAATTTTAACTTCCATTAGCCTCAGGGTTTTAAGGAAAGGCTAACGGTCACTGAAAATGTCAGGCTTGAAAAGAGGACATTACAGTCCGCCCTCCCCAATATTGCTTGTCCTCAAGCAATTGCAAACTAGGATGCTGCATTATCTCATCACTTTCCCAAGTTGCATCCTCCATAGGCAGGTTCTTGCACTTTACCAAACATTCTCTGATAGTTCTATTCCTCAAGGAACGTTCTCTGAAGTCAAGTATCGACTCGGGAATCAGAACCAACTGTCCTTCTTCGTCCAACGGTGGCAACTGTGAAGAAGCAACCACATTGAATCAAACCCTCAACCACTTGGTACTTTTCATCACTGTAATGTCCCCTTTTCAAGCCTGTTAGTTCCTGTGACCGTTAGCCTTTCCTTGGAAACCCGGAGGCTAGTCGGAAGTTAAAATTAGGGTTTCCTAATTTTGAGGTCATTGTTCGGAGATGTCAGTTTTAATGGCGGATTCCTTCTGGGTTTTCAGAGGGCTTCGCAGTGGTATGATCATTCCGGCATTCTGGGTACTTTTTGGAATTTACTATTTTTAGTAAATTCTATTTTTGGCAGTTTGGCAGATGATGTTCAGCTCGGTTGACTTCCTGTTTCAATGGTCAGATGTTTGGATCAGTTTTGGCTTCAGTGCACCTCCGGAGGGATAAGTTAAGTTATTTCATTAAAGGCACATTTAAATATTATATTTTAATGTTGACCTTGGGCTTAGAAGTAATGACTTAAAGATGTTTTAAAAAGGGGCCATTGAGGGTGGCGCCCTCATTAAATGTTTATTTTAATTATTGCCTAAGTCAAGCAAGATGATGTGGGGCGCACTTTTCAAGATGGACTTTTAATTAAAATATCATTTATTAATCTTTGAAGGAGAAAGTACGCCTTCTTGAGGGGATCAGAGAATTTGACCTAAAAGATGATTTTAGGGTTTCGTGAAGTGAAACGAAACTTATAAAAAGAGGGCTTGTGCATCAGTTTGGATCATCTTGGAAAATACACTGTTATGCTGCCGGATTGATTCTGGATTGCTTCGAGGGATGAAGACCTCCTAGTATGGGTATCTCTTCTCGTTTGTAAGACAACGACTAGTGATGATTATTAGTCTAGTATCGTGTTATTGGAATTAATGCATTGTAGTTGCAAGTTAAGACTTTAGTTTCTATTTTCTGCATTTTAAGCCATATTCAAGATTGTAGTTTTGCACAGCAGATCAACCTTTTCAATTGTAATTCCAAAAAGACTAAAAGTCTGGTTATGGGTATTGTCTCTTTCCCTCCACATTAGATAGGCGCCAATGTTTGCCAATTTTCAGGATTTATAGTGCAGATTCTGATTTTTAAGAGAAAGTCGCCTCTCTCAGCAAAGCCGTACCATCTCAGCTGTCTTGGGAATCGTGCAATTAAATAAAGTCTGCATTTTGATCTGGTTTTGCATGTTTAGTTTGATCGCCACCTTCATTCTTGGGTTTTGCATTTAGTGTGAGGTTAATTGAGTGTGTTTGGAAAGAGTTTTGAGCATTTCGAGATATATCTATGTTGCTGGTTATTCAATGAAAAGTGGAGGATCTGATTACACAGTTTGAAGAAAGCAGCCAAGTCTACATTGCACAGTGAAGAGAACTCTACAATCGCGTGGTGGAGAATTCCTTGAACATTGGCCAAGCTAGGAACGAGGTTGGATCTGTTTTACAACCTCTTCATTTGAGTTTCTTTTATCAGCAAAAGGATTCTTTACTATTGTTGCAAAACACTCATTATATATTGAATTGTAGTGATAGCAAGTTACCCTCTTTCAAATTGTATATTGGCAGTAGTACTGTCGATCATAGATTCTTGCTCAGTCAGATTGTAATGTTCTCTCTTTCAGCATTTTGATAATTGAATGTAATCCATCTCCGCCCTATGGTCGCTACTATCCCATTCTGGGTTAGAAAGCACATCCTGGGTGTTGAGAGTCTTTAGCTTTCAGCATTTTCTTTCAAGCAGCAGTTCTGTATTTACTCCGTCATATGGTCGCCCCTCACTCCGCATCGGATTGGGTAGCACATACTTGACGTTGAGTTCCTTTCTGCAAATAGATTAGAAGACCCTCTGACCAATGCTCACCCTCAGCGGTGCCATTCTGGTTAGGGTTACTTTCTTGCACGTTTCGGTTTATCTATCTAACCTTAACGGGTGCATGTTTGTAATTTGTAATCTGAATCATTGAAAAACAAAAAAAAATTTGGCTCGGTATATTTCACTAATATACCTAGCAAACTCAACACCAAGTATGTGCTAGCCAATTCCATAATGGAAATGAGGCGACCATATGGTGGAGCAATTACATGAAATACAATACTGGAAATGGAGCTCAACGCCAAGTATGTGCACTCCTATCCAAAATGAATAGGCGCTATCATATGACGGAGCAACTAAAAAGTAAATACAATAGACTGAGCAAGGATCAGTCTCTTCCACGAAATGTGGGAAATATAATAAAGAGCTTACAAATGTGAATATTGGCTGGTTAGTACTACTAACAGCCTTACAATATAATATATCTCCTGCAAGCACGATGGATTATAGTGATAATCAAACTGCTGAAATGTAGAGCTACTCCAGAATGATTAATATGACTAAGATAAACAATCCCAGCCCTATTAATAATTTTACTAAGTCTGATATGACAGATCTGCAGTTAAAATGGTGAAATCAGCAACTCCAGAACTCACTTAAATGCTCATATCTCTCTCAATACTCACTCATTTAACTTGAAATCAGTTGCAAAACATTCTAATGATGATGACAATGAAGATGGATCACAAAAACTTCTCACAAAGACCCCTATTTATTTTGCACGACTTCCAAAGCACTTACGAAGTGAAATTGCCTGCAAGCAAGGGCGATTTACTTTAGATAATTCATAGACTTCAAATAAAATTCTGGAAACTTGCACATATGGTCGCCCTACATAGGAAAATAGATTGGAACAGTACCCAGAACAATATTATTTCTGTTTCTTGAGTTGTGAGTAAAAACAACCTACAGCCATACAAACCAGCAACTCTAAAATTGACAGAAAATACAATAACTCAACTACGGAATGTGAGAAGAACCAACTACAATGAAAGGAAACCAACTACAACTAAACCTCTCAACTAGTTGTCTTTCAAGCAAGAAGTCGAGCCAAGGCTAGGAGGCATTCATTCCTCGAAGCAATCCCAAAGCCAATCCGGCAGCATAACTTTGCAAATTCATCAGATGCCAAAATGAGGACCCAAAGCTCCCTTTTATAATTTTGAGAGGACCCTCCAGAAGCTTCCAGAAGGTGCGCCCTAACTTCAAGATGTTTTTAGGGTTTTTGACTTGACCCATTCTTCCTTCAAAATGGCGTCCTTTTTCATGAAGGCAATTTTTCTTTAATTTAAAATTATCATTTCTCCAAAAGTTGGCGTCCCTTTTCCTCTTGAGCAATATTTGGCTTTTAGAAATATTAAAATATTTCCTCCATGTGAAAATACCCTTCAATGTCCCCCTTTTAAAACAATATTAATTCATGATGCTAGAACAAGGAATTATAATGTTAAATTATAACATTATAATATAAAATATCTTATATCACCATGGAAATGCATCAGAAGCCAAATTCAACCATACCGTCTGAACTGACTGCCAAAGTGGAGCCAACTGATTAGGAGTCAACAAGTCAACTGCTAAAAATAGAAAATAGTAAATTCACGTAATTGCTCAGAATGTCGAACTGAAACCACCAATGCGAAGCTCTCAGAAAACCCAGAAGGAATCCGCAATCCAAGTTCAACAATTCCAAAAGAAGACTCCGCAAAAAGACGAAAACATCCTCCAAGAAGTTTGGAAACCCTGATTTGAGCTTCTGCTTAGCCTATGAGTTTCCAGAAATAGGCTAAATCCAAATGAAGAGCGTAGGGCTAAATTGGGGACATTACAGTACCTGAGCATGTCTCTTCTTCTTGTGGTTCTATAACTGCAAAGGAACTGAAAACAGGCTTGTGATGCATCAAGCGCAATGCCGCCATCAGTGTCATGTTGGATGGGATAGCCAATGCCACCAAGTTTGGATCAAGGAGACCTAACTCTGATACTGTTCTCAACACGCAAGGTCCCATTTCATCCAAATGAAGTAGCAGGAAACCTACCACGTCTGTTTGTGTAAGAAGACGAAATTTAGTTGTTTCATGAGGATATGGTGTCTCATGATATTCGTGAGCTGGGACTAGAAATCTATGTACTCCTTTGCATAGGAATTCCATTGCATCAATTAGCCTGCAATTTGGAACAACACAGAAAATAACATTTACGTTTAGTCCAGTCAATGGATACTGCAGTCTTCAATATCCTTTGTAAAAATAAATAATAATTAGATAATTTAAATGTACACGCCATTGAGTTTACATATTTATGCTACGAGACTACACAAAAGAATTTTAAGAAGTACCCACAAATAAGAGAAGTGGAAAACAAAATACCTTGTATTTGGATCAACTGTCCAGAGTAATCTGCTTTCATTTGTCTGACCAATTATATCTGCAACATGAGTTTGTAGGGAATTCTCAGCATCATCCAATTTCTCCCCAATATGGAGCACAACATCAAAGATTGAAACTATTCCCTGCTTTCAGTCAATTGGTTATTAATTATTACCACAGGAACTGCATATGGACTTGGTTGACACATCACTTCATACAGTCAATCCATACCAAATTGTTAATATCCACCTACAATTTCTTTGATTAAAATTTCTATTCAGATGTTCAAATAAAAGTGATAAGTGTAGTTAAGATAATCTACAAGACCAAGCAAGAAGTTAACTGTCACAAAGGATATGCCATCTGCATACAATTTTTTGCCCCGACATTGTTATGTTTTTTTGTCTCATGTCCTGAAAGAATTTTGATAATTAGGAGGCTTGACCCTATGGTAAACGATCAAACACTGGAAACGAAAAGGTATCATTACCTTATTAAGGCTTCCCCTTCCGTTCACTCAGCTGTCATAAAGAGGAAATAATTGCAAGAAATCATTTTTAAAATGAACATCTATGTTAGGGCTCTAATTGTCTTGCTAGATTTAATCTTTTTACTCTTTCACAGTCAAGCTAACATTCTTTCTAGAGGCTATAACATGTTAACCAGTCCTTGTCACTGGCAACTCCTGCAGAGATCCAGTTTTGTATTTAGTAGCTTCCTCTTCATTCAAATGAGAGATGCGATGCCAAACTTGTTAGGCCAATATTTAGGGAGAAAATTTTACTCAGCTGAACTATGTGATAAGTGAGTTCCTCCAACCAGCAGAGCCTTGATAAAGAAACAAAAGCGTCTCTTGTTCTAAGTCATCTATCAGGATCCTATTGAATTCATAAAGTTTTGGTGAGCTTCCTCTTCTTCAGATTCAAAGTAATGAGTTTTAATTTCATCAAAAGTTTGAGAGCATAAATGATATGCTGCAACTTTTTTATAGCTTGCACGTCAAATTATAAACATATATGGCAAGATTGGCAACATGATAGTACAACAGTCTTCTCTAACTATAACACATTTTAAGATTGCAAATTTCTCCCTTGCATCAAGTTTTTGAAATTTATTTGTAAGACTTGCCAGAAAGTCAATCATTTGTGTTCATCCAAAACATTGTCAGCATTCTTCTGTTAGGAAATATCATTAGTGCTTCACATTGTGGTAGTAATTATTATGTGTAAATGTAATATTTATAATATTACATTAGTGTGAGGATGTAAATGAGTTGTTATAAACAACTCATATATTAGAATTAGGATATAGTTAGCATAACAATATTTTTAACGTATTGTTATTATAATAGGCTTGGAGGATATTTCGGTTAAGCTAATATCCTAGAATATAGGAGACATCCTCCTATATATATGTAATATGTATTGAATGGAAAACAATGAAGCACACATTATCTTGTGTTTAAATTTATCCAGCTTCTTTTGCTCTTGCTCAAATTTATTTACATGATATCAGAGCAGACATTATATCATTGAGATTTGTTAAATTCCAGAAGTAGGAAGCACAATTTTTTATCTTCATTTTTCTTTATTCCTGCTGATCTCACACACCCAATCCATGCTCATGGTTGCAACTCTGTTATGTCTCCTCGAGATGTGAGACATTCAATTAATTCCATTGCACAAGAATTTGGTGACAGCAGTATAGAAAGAGAGCTTTAAGTTCATTCTTTAGAGATTGTAATGCATTTCAAGTCTTGGTGCCTCCATGCAAGGTATGAGGAATTGCAAATTCAGCAAACAATGATGCAACTTCTTTTGTAGCTTAATTTTCTTCTATTTGATTCCAGCATATCGCTCAAGCTCTACGCCTTGGCCACCACTTTCATCTGATTTCATGCCACTTTTTACATGCATATTCTCTTGTTCTTAAATCTATCACAGAGTGATTCTCTTTCCTAGTCGACTTGTCGATGATGTGAATTTTTGAGAAATATTAGAACTGGGCATCCAAAATTTCTTTCACAGCCAGTTCAATAAAATTATGATTTCTCTCTCAATACTGAACCAAAAATAAAAATTCAACATGTTTTAAAAAGGTAATGAATAGTAGAACAAAACCCAGAATTTTTTTGATGGGACTTTTAATATGCAATGAGTAGTTTGTTTGTAATGTCCCTGTGCGCGGGTGATGTGCCCCAACGGCCACGTGCCCGCTGGGTTTGCGTAAGGCCTCAGATTCTCCAGTGGTGGCTTCATTGGTGAAAGATCCTCCCTGGTTTCCACCCTTAACACCCTAGGTAGCCGCCCTCACTACCAGGCCAGTCTTTTGGTGTAGTGGTTGGGCCTCAGTGGTATCAAAGTTGTTTTTTCTACCAACCTATGAAGTCAGAGTTACAGTTGTCAAATGAGTGACAGAGAACTAAGGTACTACAACAGAGAGCAGAAGAGACAACAGTATCAGAATCCACCAGTTCCAGACGAGGACACTTTTTCAAAGGTTCTAAAGAACTGTGAGCCTGTAGTTGAGACAATGGCAGAAAGAGATAAGGGTGTAGCCCGAGAGGAAGATGATAGAGATTCTAGAACTAAGTGAAAGTTCAACTTGATGTTGGACATGATGACACAGTTGCTTGCTAAAATAGATTACCAAGTAACTCCGACACAGTAGCACTATGATGGTGAAAACAGTGACTCTAACACCAACCCAAGAGGGAGAACTATTGGGAAACATGTCACAAATACTAGAGGATCAGCCTCTAGACCTCTTCTTCCTGTCTTTACTCAAATAGAGGAACCACAAGCTGAGGCTGAAGTACCTATGGCAAATGAAGTAAGACAAAGCTACATGGAATATGCTTCTCTACCTGCTGAAATCAAAGAGCATTTGACCTTTGACCAATACATGAACCAAAGGAAAAGAAGAGGAGGCGCAAGAACTAACAATCGTCCTCCTATGGGTCCTAGAATGGACTACCAACAAGCTCTTGGAAAGGTGACTTTGGTTCATTATGATGGGAGTGATAAGTGTTCAGCAAAATCGTGGGTCCAAAAGCTAGATAACTATCTTTCACTAAGACCCATGCCTGAAGAAGACACCATCAAGTTTGCTACCTTGCACTTGGATGGAGCCGCCCATGAGTTGTGGTATCATGGTTTGGTCACTCTTGGCCATAACCTCATTCACACATATGAAGAGTTTACCAACAAGATGATTGAGAGGTTTGATACTAAGGATCCTGAAGTGAACTTTCGTGAGCTTGCACAGCTGAAACAACATAGTTCATTGGACTCATACATTGCAAATTTTGAGAGGCTTTCCGTGATGGTTCCCAACATCACTGAAAAAAGGCTTGTTGTTTTGTTTTCGGAAGGTTTGATGGAACCCTTGAAGGGGTGGGTTAAAGCATTTGATCGACCCAGTCTTGATGAAGCTATCAAGAAGGCAAGTATGGAATTGGCTTCTCATAGGCCTAAATTTCAGTCCAAGCCCTTTGCACATAAGAAAGATAAGAAGCACTCTTCAAATCAGCACAAGAAGTTTCCCTCTAAGTTAGAAGATGAGCTTCATGAGAAGCTTAGAAAGGATGGTAAATGTTACACATGTAGCTAACCATGGACTAAAGGCCATAGATGTTATGGAAAGGGTCATTCTAACCACATGGAGGCCTATTCTGATTATGGATCAGAATCTGATATGTCTGATCAACAGTCTTTTTTTGGGAATAGCGAAGAGGAAAAATCTCTAGAAGAGTTCAATAAAGAGCAAGGAGGTGGAGGTACACTTACCCAACTATCTAGTTTTCAAAAGAATGAATCTTTCAAGGTTCGTGGAGTGCTTGGAGGGCAGCGTATCGTTGCTCTAATTGACACAGGAGCAACTCATAATTTCATAGACGAAGGTTTGGTTGCAAAGAGAGGGCTCAAGACAGAAGAGTTTGAAGGTTTCAAAGTAATGGTAGCTGATGATTTTGCTATATTTTGCAACTTAAAAATCTCTAACATGTCTATGCAATTGGGTAATTTTGAAGTCAAAGATGACTTCTATGTTGTTGGCATTGGAGATACTGATGCAGTGCTTGGTATTCAGTGACTGCGATCTCTTGGAGAGATCACTTTAAATCTGCAAACAATGGAGTTGAAGTTTCAATCAGATGGGAGGAAGGTGGTGCTAAGAGGGATGTCAAATGGAGGCCCACAAATTGTGTCTTTCAAAAGAATGGAAATGCTGATTCGTCATGATCATGTTGAGTGGGCAGCAGAGTGTATGATCTTGCCATCCAATCCAGTTGAAGATAAGAGGGATTACCACCCTTATATCTAGTCATTGATCATGAAGAAGAGTAAGGTATTTGGTAGCATACCTCCTGGGAGACCTCCTAAAAGGGGGACCGAGCATGTCATTGAGCTCGAAGAAGGAGCCAAGCCTGTTATGACAACTCCTTACTGGTATCCAAAGAAGCAAAAAGATGAGATTGAAAAATCCATAAAGGAACTCTTGGAGATGGGTCACATTCGCCCAAGCAAAAGCCCTTTTGCTTCAACAGTTGTGCTTGTCAAGAAAAAAGATGGCACCATTCGCATGTGTGTGGACCATAGATTACATAATCGCCGATTAACTGGCGAGTAGAAGATTAATCGCCAGGTTTTCATGAAAACGAGTAAAATCTACCTTTACTCGCCAAAATGAACAATAGAAATAATCGCCAGGTTTTTGTGCTTAATCGCCAGGAAAAAATGGCAATTAATCGTCTGATTTTTGCCAGTAATCGTCATAAATGCAAAACGCGTTTTGAAGAGCACAAACATATACTGAGAGGGAGGGGGGACGGGGGGGTGAATCAATATATCAACAAACTTTTACCCTTTACAACCTTTATCAACTTCACACTCTAACACAACTCAACTATGCAAGAATATCACAATACGAACAAGTTGACACCAACAATTGTACTTTATAAATTATGTAAGCTTTTACAATGAATGTAGGAACCAACCTACTTGAATCACCAAATATGTAGTTTAGTAGGCACCAACCTACAAAGAGCACCAACCCTTAATTCTGATTTAGTAGGCACCAACCTACAAGGAGCATCAACCCCTAATGCTGATTTAGTAGGCACCAACCTACAAGGAGCACCAACCCCTAATGTTCGTAGGCACCAACCTACCGGAGGCTCTAACCCCCACTTGCCAAGCACCAACTTAGCAAAGATAAAAATATCAAGAATAATGTTCCACCTTCAATGTTGCTTCTTCAACGGATGATGGACAATTCCGCTCAAACACTCTTCCTCTTGAATTTATCATTCAAATCTGATCCAACATATGCACAATTTCTTTCTTCAAATCTGATCCAAACTATGCTTCACAATTCCCTCATGAAATCTGCAAATATACTCCTTTCCTTTTGCTACAATTCTTTTCTTGAATATGCTGTAAGTCAATCATAAACTTGCCACACAAAACTAATCACAAATCTGACTTTGAATGATGCAAGACCCTTTAACAAATCTGATTACAATCATTCACGAACTTCTCATAAATTTAATCTTCAAGATCCTCTCTAATATGTCTAGATCTATTCTTGAACACAAGAAAGATATTCAATTATCTTTCCTCTAAATCTGCACATCAAAACTACAATCCTATCTTTTCATGTTCTTCTTATTGAATCAGCTATAATTTCACCACACTCTGCTGTTCTGATTTTACTCAGTCATCCACACACACTCTTCAATATCTGCATAACTTTCTTTATATCTGCATGAACTCTTCTTTATATCTGTAGGTGTAGATATGATATTTCTTTAATCCTCACTCACAACTACACAGCACTCTCTTCTTCTTCAAATGATATACATTTTTCAAACACAGCACTTGTGTTTCTTTAGATATAGCAGTTATTCCACACGACCCTTTTAATTTCTTTCCACACAAAATGATTTTATATCTCCCAAGAGAGTCAATTCCTTAGAGACATCTCTTTTCAAAACATAACTCTTCATTAAAATTAAATCATACCTCTTCAAGGTTGATCGCTGCCCTTTCAATGTATTAACATCTTTCTTTTAGGTCTTATTCACTATTTTGTCCTTATGTGCTTTTTGTCTTATGTGAAATTGTCTTATCCGCTTTCTGTTTTATTCACAAAACAAAAAGATCGCAGCCTTCTATGGAAACGTTGCCTTTTTATTTATTTAGACTTTTGTCTTATTAGACTTTGTCTTCTAATGCCACCTTTTCATAAAGCAATATGAATCGATACCTTCTCATATTTAATTATTTAACAAGCAATTGTGCTTTAACAAATAAATCTGTTGTCTAATATAGAAGTGCTGCCTTTTAAAGACTTTCGTCTTTTACTTATTTTTATCTTTTTCTTATTTCGTCTTTTTCTGGTTTTTGTTTTTTTTCTGTGTTTTGTCTTTTCCTGTTGTTTATTTATTTTTAAATGCTTCTCTTTAATTTTTATTTTTGGTCTTTTTTTGCCATTTGACCTAGTCTCAGTTCTTTGCTGAAATTGAATCATTATTTGCTGAGATTGAATCACAGATAGAAATTGACCTTGTCTAAGTTCTCCAATGATTTCACCAAAGGCTGTGATTGGTGTAAACTGTTATGTCTACAACAATTGATCTGATTTTTGCTTTCCTTTTGGATTTGCATACTTATAAAAAATGTTCATGCTTTTCAAAAATCTCTCTTCTGATATAACTCTGATGCATTCTCTAAATAGTACCACATTCAGATCTGTTTTTCTATTGTATATATTCTTTCTTAAATCATGGCATAATTTCACTTTATGCTTGCCATTCAGATTCATGATTTTGGACTGGTTGTCACTTAGAAAGTGCAAAGTTCATGTATTTACCTTATGACTTTTCTTTCTTGTCAAGTATGCTGGTATGTATACACTTCTTATAATCTCTATTTAAGCTTGTTCAATGCCTTTATCCTTCATGATATCAATGATAACCTCCAACTATCTCAACTTTGAGCACCTTTGACATCAATGACAATATTTCCAACACACTTTTCTTGCTCTTTTTCGCGTGAAAACGGTAGTCATTTCACCCGATTTTTTCATGTTTTCCTTACTTAAACCCTCGTTTTCGCGTTTTATTTCACACCCGCATTTTTACCAGCAGTTTTAGTGCGTTTCTAGCGTCGATTTTCGCACGACTTGAGGCTTTGGCATCGCGATTTGTAGCAAGTGCGAAGGCTACAGGTTAGTTAGGGTTTTTCCATTTCTTCTTAGACATTTCTGCCATTGACGTAAGCTCGAGCTTTGAGTATTTTTTATTTTTTTCACAGCTTCGCCTTCAGTTGAAATTTTCTGTAGATGTATATGTTCATATTTATTTGTTTTGATTGATAATATATTGAATTTTAATATGTTATAGATATAATATACCTATTATGAATAATGTATATAAAGACATAATAAACAAGAACATTATTATTATTTATTTATATACATTATTAATAATGTATATAAATAAATAATAATAATGTACTTGTTTATTATTTATTTATATACAATGTACATTATTCATAATTTCATAATAGATATATTATATCTATAATATATTTTTTAATTCAGAATATATTAAAACTCAATATATTATGAATAAAAAAAAATATATTACTATTTATAATATTTTTTTTTATTCAAAATTATAGAATTTAATATATAATGAATCAAAACAAAAAATATCATAGATAGTAATATATTTAATATTTATTATTAAAAATGTATATATTTTGCCTTTTGGCTTGGTAAGATAGGATTTTAGTATGTATTATAACTTTACAATGTACATACTCTGCAAAAAAAAATGATTTTATATGATTTTTGTTTATAATGAAGCCATGAAATCAGATATGAGATTGAAAACTATAGCTGGACTGTGAAAGTTTATAACTTAATAGACTTCTAGTTTTGCTTATTAAACCCTCATGTGTTTCAAACTTTCATGATTCATCATTCATGCATAGAAATTTCATAACTCGATCTTTGAATTTTAAATGGGGTCAGATTGGATGTTTGGTAGTTGGCACTTGGCTCTTGGCACTTGGCAGCATATGTAACAAGTAACAATAAAGTGACAATGAAATTTTATAACTTAATCTTTACTCTATTAAGTTATAAAATTTCATTTTTACTTTACTGTTATTGGTTAGATACTCTGCCAACTGCCAACTCCAAATATCCAGGCATACAAATATCCAGTTATAAAAATTTTATGCATGGCCATGAATGATGAAAGTTTGAAATGAAGTAATGCTAAAATGAGGGTTTAATAAGCAAAAACAGAACTCATCATCATATTTCATCAACATTTTAAAAGTAAAAATTTGAGCATATTTACTCATCAATTATCACATATGTATGCTTTTGCACTATGCACATTATCACATTGTATGTAAAGTTAATGATAATCTGCTGCTCCCACCTGCAAATTTGCAAGAGTCAATAGGGTTAGGAGTTAGGATTTAGGAATGCAATGTCAATTTGCATATAAATAAATTAAATCAATGTGCATCCAACAAAAAATACAAATATAAGAATGCAAAAACTGAAATTAGATAATAATTGTTATTGAATAAAGTTAACTGTTAAACAATTAGTTGATTGTTCCTTTGTACTGGATTTGTTACAACTTACAACTTCTAATATATTTATTGTTCAACTTCTAATATTGTAGGTTAATATTCAATCACAATGGCAGCCACCTCTGCATCTGCTTCGGACTCAGTTGGCACAAGTGTCATTGAAAGGAGACCCCCTGGTAGCCGTGATCCTACTTGGAAACATGGTTATTACGGGCCAGTACTAGGCAGTGTTATTTGTACTCATTGCAAGAAGAAGATTAGTGGAGGCATCAATCGCCTCAAATACCATCTTGCTGGTATTCCTTGTCGTGATTCAAAGGCATGTGAATTGGCCAGTTTAGAGGTGAAACGAGAGATGTTAGCTGTTCTTGCAGCACTTGAAGAAAAAAAAAATGGAGAGGGAAAAAGCAAAAGCAGCCATGCAAGCAGCCATTGCTCCTAATTTGGCTGAAGATTCTGAAGAGTTTATGCAAACTCAAACCATTGCGGGCTCTAGTCGTGGTCCACGTATACGTGTTGGTCGCAATACCCCATCCACTTCTTCCGCTTGGAGCAAATTCCAGTTTTTTGTGCCCAGAAATATTCAAGGATCACAACCTTCATTGGAAGCAACTGGGTGGAATAAGGAGGTGCACAAAGAGGCAGACAAGGCTTGTGCAAGTTTTTGATTTTATAACAATCTTCCTTTCAATGTGGCAAGGAGTCCATATTGGGAGTGTTTGGTGACAGCATTGACAGTTGCAAGCAAAGGGTACAAGGCCCCTACTCCAAGAGATCTAAGTGGCAAGTTACTTGAAGATGCTATTGTAGATGCAAAAGGAATTGTGGAAGAAGAAAAGAAGAAATGGAAAAAGTTTGGATGCTCAATTCTTTCAGATGGCTGGACAGATGGAAGAAACCACACACTTATCAATTTTATAGTGGCTTCCAATGGTGTGATGGTTTTTCTAAAGTCAATTGATGCCTCCAACATAATAAAGAATGCAGAAAATTTGAGCTTGATGTTGGAGCAGGTTGTTTTAGAGGTGGGCATAGAAAATGTTGTCCAAGTTGTTATTGACAATGTAGCAGCATACGTGGCAGCTGGTAGATTGCTTCAAGCGAGGCATCCAACAGTTTTGTGGACCCCTTGTGCAGCTCATTGCCTTGACCTTCTTTTGGAGGATATAGGCAAAATTGATTGGGTGAAACCAATTGTAGAACAAGCAAGAGACATAACAAAATATATATATAATCACCTATGGGTTCTTCAATTGATGAGAGATCACACCAAGGGGAAAGAGCTTGTGCGCTCAGGTGCTACAAGGTTTGCAACTATTTTTCTAACATTGCAAAGTATCACTGGTTTATTGACTTCCTTGAAGCAGATGTTTGTGAGTCAACCATGGGTAGACTCAACTTACTCAAAGAAGGATGATGGAGAAAAGATTCAAGCAATAATCGCTAATGGAGAAAAGATTCAAGCAATAATCTTTGATAGTCAATTTGGAACTAGAGCATTAGAGATTGTCAAGGTAACTTCAACTCTAATGAATTTTCAGATTGAATCCTTTATTCTTAATTTAAAATTCTATAAGTATTTTGTTTCATTGTAAGGTGTAATTTAAATTTGGTTCTACTTTGTACTTTATAGGTGACTGAGCCATTGGTGAGGGTCTTGCGCTTGGTGGACAGTGAGAAAAATGTGATGGGATATCTTTATGAGGCAATGGATAGGGCCAAAGAGGCCATCCAACACTATTACATGGGGGATGCAAATAGATTTACCCCTATTTGGGAGATCATTGATCAAAGGTGGAACAATCAACTCCACCAACCCATTCATGTAGCAGGCTACTTTCTCAACCCCAAGTTCTACTTCTCTGATGGCTTCACGGATGCTAATGGGGAGGTTATGGAGGGTCTATTCACATGTATTGAAAGGATGACACCTAATTCTGAAGTGAAAGACCTCATCCTTCTAGAGTTGCAAAAATATAAGGAAGCTAGGGGGCCTTTGTTTTCTTCCAAATTATGTGAACGAGGAAGAGAGATCCAAACACCAAGTAAGAAAAAGTGAAGCCTTATATCTTGCAAGTTATGAATTATAATTATTATTACTTATTACTATTGTTTTATTAATATTTACAAAAACTTGAATATCTTATTGTAGGTTCTTGGTGGGAAGATTGGGGTGGAAGAACCCCAAATTTGCAAAGGCTAGCCCTTCAAATTTTGTCTCAACCTTGTAGTTCTTTTGGCTGTGAATGAAATTGGAGTTTGTTTGATGCCATTCACACGAAGAAGCGTAATAAGTTGACTCAACAACGCCTCAATGATCTTGTTTTTGTTCAATATAACCTTCGGCTTCGCACAAGAAAGGTGCAAGACCAGTCAGACGAGCTTATTGATTTGGATGAGATTGATCCATACAGTGATTGGACCGTGCAGGATGATGAGGCCTCCTTGTTTACAGAGGATGAGATTGCTGATTTCGAGAGGCAAGCTATGGAGGATTTTCCTGTAGCAGAAGCAAGGGAGATTGGAGTGGATGACATTGATGTGGTGGAGGAGGAGCCACTGCCACCTACCAACATGGTGGAGCCACTTCCACAATCTTCTACGGCAAGCAGGCAGCCAGAATCGAGTGCAAGGACCGTACCCTCTACCCCCCAATTTTTCTCTAGGTTGGGGAAGAGGAAATTGTAATTTCCTAGATATGAAATTTATGATGATGATTTTCAAATACAATCATCATAAATTCATTATAGTTATTGGTAGTACCGTAGTTTTACTATGCGGCTTCGTATAATGATGCCATTTTGTAATCCATATGTATTGAACAATGAAATTTTATATAAAACACTCCCTCATGGTTTTTAGACTCATTTGATGCATTCTAGAATTGAATTTTGCAAAAAAAAAGTGTTTTTTATACGAAATTTTGCTACTTTTTAAGTTGCCAAGTATTTGCTGAGTCAAAAAATTTGGGCTTTCCGAGTACTCTCCGATTCCGAGTATGTAAACTATGGTGAGGACTACCGTGTGTTAAATCAAAAGACTATCAAAAACCAGTATCCCATTCCCAAGATAGATGAGCTCATTGATGAGCTACATGGAGTTGTGTTCTTTTCAAAGATTGATCTCAAATCGGGCTACCATCAGATTTGCATGAGGGAATCAGATATTGAGAAGACAACATTTCGGTATCACTATGGCCATTTTGAGTTCTTAGTCATGCCATTTGGGTTGACTAATGCTCTTGCTACATTTCAATCTTGCATGAACTGAATCTTTCAAAAGCAATTGAGAAAGTTTGTGTTGATTTTCTTTGATGATATTCTCATTTACAGTAAGTCTTGGGAAGAGCACCTTAAGCATTTGGAAGAAGTGCTTAACATCTTAGAATCAAAATGTTTGTTTGCTAAAGAGTCCAAATGTGAATTTGGAATAATGGAGCTGCTATATCTTGGGCACATAATCAGCTCTAAGGGAGTTAGAGTTGATCCTGAGAAAATCAAGGCAATCTTGGATTGGCCTCCTCCTAAGAACCTGACACATTTGAAGGGGTTCTTGGGCCTTTGTGGTATCAGAACCGAGGTCTCAAGGTCAAGACCCACAGAACGTGGTGGGCTGTAATGTCCTTATACACGGGTGATGTGCCCTGATGGCCACGTGTCCGTTGGGTTTGCATAAAGCCCCAGATTCTCCGGTGGTGGCTTTGGTGGTGAAAGATCCTCCCTGGTTGCCACCCTTAACACCTTGGGTAGCCACCCTCACTACTAGGCCAATCTTTTGGTGTAGCGGTTGGGCCTTAGTAAGTGGTTGGGCCTCAATGGTATCAAAGCTGGTCTTTGTAGCTTCTACAAAAGATTTGTAAAAGGCTATTCTTAGATGGCTGCCCCTTTTACTGATCTCACCAGAAAAGGAGCATTTGCATGGTCAGAAAAGGCACAAGTGGTGTTTGACAAGTTCAAACAGCTCATGAGTTCATGTCCGATTTTGGCCATAGCCGATTTCACCAAGCCCTTTGAGCTGCAATGTTACACATCAAAAGGAGTTGGGGCTGTTTTGATGCAAGACAAGCATCCCATTGTTTTTGAAAGCAGAAAGTTGAGTGTTGAAAGAACTTACTCTATCTATGACAAGGAAATGCTTGCAATCATGCACGCATTGGCCAAGTTCAGACAGTACTTGGTTGGGAGAAAATTTGTTGTTAAGACTAATCATAACAGTCTTAAGCACTCCATGCATCAAAAGGATTTGAACAAAAGGCAACAAAAGTGGGTGAGTAAGCTTCAAGCTTACAATTTTGACATTGAGTATGTCAAAGGCAAAAACAACATAGTGGCTAATGCACTCTCCATGAGACCCCATTTGAGCTCAATATGTGAGCTTACTACTGATTGGAAGGAGTTGATTATTGCTAATTATGCCAAAAATCAGTTTGCAACCAGCATTGTTGAAGGTAGCTTGCATGATGAAAGGTACAAAGTAGTGGATGGTTTGATTCAGTATAAGGGTAGAATCTTCTTGGTGCCAGAATCTAAGCTTAAAAAGAAGGTTTTGCAAACTTTTCATTGCATTCCACTTGCTGGTCATCAAGGTTATTTCAAGACTTATAGGCAGATTCGTGAAAGATTTTCATGGAAAGGGCTGAAAGATGAAGTCTTACACTACATTAAGGAGTGTCATACTTTCCAAATGAACAAGAATGAGCATACTTTTCTAGGTGGTTTGTTGCAGCCCCTACCTATTCCCAATCAAAAATGGGAAAGTATATCGATGGACTTCATCACAGGGTTTCCAAAGGTACAAGGGAAAGATTGCATATATGTTGTGGTTGACAGATATATGTTGTGGTTAACACGTGGCCGTCAGGACACATCACCCATGCACAGGGACATTACATTGTTGCAGAAAAATGAGCAACAAAATAGTGGACATGAATTCTTGCTTGTTTGAGAAAATTATTTTTTGATATAGTAATCTATTGATTCATGATGGAGTTGGATACATCAGTCTAAAAGTGATTAATTGGCATCAATTTTTCTGCCATTTGATGGGTTATTGAAAGGGTTATCTACCTGCAAAGCATTTTGAGCATGTTGAGCTACCTACAAAGTATCTGTAATTTCACCTCTTTGAGAGATTGTGATATAGTAGATTATTTATCAATATTTTATTGGGATGTGATATGAATACCATTGGGCCCTCTTAACTGTGGAGGACTATGCATATATGTTGATCAATTGCTTTTAGAAGCACTAGAAAGATTGGTGGAATCTACATGCCAAACACTCAATGGAATAAATGGAGAAAATCTTAAAATATTTGTCATTCAGCTTTCTGCTCGAGCTGATGTTTACATAAATGGTATGTTGTCATGGTAACTTTATGGTTCAACATTCTATGTTGCTAAATACTTCTCTCCCAAGCTAGATGAGCTTTACCATGTGTAAGTGCTTCTTAGTCCAAGCAAGTCAGTTGTCATTGTTATTGATGCCTTAAAGCTCAATTTTTAATAGTTTCATAGTGGTATGTTATTTATTGTCTTATGAGTTATTTTCAATTTAGTTTCATAAAATGTATGTTTCTTGTTGGCGTAACAACTCACACCTCTGGAGTAAAAGTTGTTATGAACAGCCTATGTACACTACGCAATGAGTGCTCTTCAAATTAGGAGGGGAAGCTCCCTCGTTGTGCTTTGACAAAAATACTTGCAAAGGGAAATAAGCTAAACTATGTCCTGTCTTTTTGTTTCAGCTGTAGAGGCACAAGGCTTTCTTGAAAGAACTTATACATTGCAGCTGAGTATTTTCTGGTTTTGCAGATCCACTAACTACAACTAAACTTAATCTATCCAATCTCCTCAGAAAACAGAGCATGAGGAAACGGAGCAAGGTTTGACTACCTGACGATAAACGAATTCAGATTCTCTACTTGAAGGCAAGGTGGCGCGACTATTATCTCAACCTGAATAAGTTTATTGGGTACAAAACAGATTTAAGAATTTACCATGACAATCTTATGAAACCCTATGTGGCATAACACTTGATCGAAATAGTAAAGACTTCACAAAACAGATTTATCATCACAATCTCACGAAACCCTATGTGGCATAACCCTTGATTATAATGATAAAGATTCACAAAACAGATTTATCACCGTAATTTCTCGAAACCCTATGTGGCATAACGATTGATCACAATGGTAAAGATACACAAAACAACTTTATCATCACAATCTTTTGAAACCCTATGTGGCATAACAATTGATCACAATGGTAAAGATGTTCAAAACAGATTTATCTAAACTATGGAAAGAATCCACCATTACAATCTCTTGAAACCCTATGTGGCATAACAATTAATCGTAATAGCGAAGACACATGAACAAATACCAAAAGAGCAATATTGAGGGGGCAAGGTAGGCGGCATATATTTCTGTCATGTCCCCTCTCTCTGATCTGAAGGAGCAGATTGGCTACCCACTGTGAGATAGATTGGATAGAGGGTCACTGCCAAACGGGCTTTGATCAACAGGCTTTCGTTTTGGCTCGATCGGAGACTTTTTGCAGAATTGCTATTTTTAGCAGTTCCTGGCAGGCAGTGTGGGACCCCTGCTATTTTTAGCAGTATGGCTGTGGCAGTATTCGGAATCACTTCAGAGTTCGTCAGCATCAGACGGATCAGTCATCGGATGAGTATCGAGGAAGATATTAATATTTAATTGCATTAATTAAATATTAATTATTTAATGATTATAATATAAAGTTATAATATTAATTTATAACTTAAGTGATTTCTCATTGAGGGGTGCGCCATCATTGAAGGGGCCAAAATTGACATTTGATTTATATTAAAATATTCAGCTGAGACTATGGAGAAATTGAAAGAATTAAAAGTGAATATTTTAATGAAACCCTATTTTTAAGGAAATCGCACTTTTCAGCTTATTAGAGGATTTGCCTTGGGTTTTGAGCCATTATGTGATTATTGGATTTTGAGAAACTGATCAAATTGATCTGAGCACAGAACCTTAGGGTTTGAACTCGAATTCCTTGGGGAACGAGCCATCTCCAGCGGAAAGCAATTCAGAGGGTGTGAAATATCACTTGATCTATTGCCAGCAGAGGTTTTCTCACACAGAGGAAATCATTGATCTTCAGAGTTAATTCATTTACAGAGCTTCAGCATATTCTTTCATCCAGAGATCATCTATTTACCTGGGCGCACATATTCTTCATCTTTCAGAGACATCAGAGGGAGGCCGTACTTTTTAATTTATTGCTGATTGCTGTCTCAGCCGTACAACTGTACCAGGGCCGTACCATCCCTTTTGAGGCGTATTCTTCAAGGTGAGCAAAACGCCTTACATCTTGGACTTCTGTCTTCAGCAGTGGAGGCGCCTAAAGGTCTGGACTTGTTTGCAATCATTAAACCAGAGGAGAAGTACTTATTCATTGCAGCCGTACAAATCTGTACCTTCTTCAGCTTGCTGGTTACCAGGTTTTCTCAATAAAAATTGTTGTTCTTTATTGCATGCTTCAAAATCTTATTGTATTGTTTCCAGTTGAGCAAAATAAAGAAACGCCTTCATTCTAGCTTGTATTTTCTACACATATTGAAGATCTAGCATTTTTATAGAATTTATTATTATTTTCTAGCAAAGCCGTACCTTTCATTTATTGCATCAAAAACTCAAAATTTGCAAAAAAACCAAAAACGTCAGAAAAACCTAAAAACACAGTCAGAATCAGTATCAGGGGGAAACTAGGGTTTCTACAGTGGTATCAGAGCTAAATCCTGCCATCCTGAGGGTTTAGCCATCACATGCAGCAGAGGAATTTGATATACAGGTACTATACTCGCGGGCGTGCCTTGATTGAAAGGCAACGCAGTTGTGACCAGAAATCATGGCGAGGAATATAGAAGTGACGGGACGGACATACCTAGGACAGAATCCTGAGAATAACAGCGGTCGGGCGATGAGAGGTCTTGCATGCACTCAGAGATATACGTGCAGGTCAACGACAGTCGACTGAGGTATTGCAGTAGTTGACAGTGGCACTACAGAGATTGGGTACTCCGAGGAGACCATCACCACATCGTGACGATGACAGGAGTGAGGCAGGGTCACGGAGAGCTCCTAGGACAGTGTCACGGACAGCAGATAGGCCTACTAGGCCTACGTTCACGAGACAGGAGCCCGATGAGGCTATACCAGATGATGAGCACGAGGATTTGTTTGTTGATAACCTTATGGCAGCGAACGAGGAGTGGGAGTTGATACCTCCTGCAGTCAGAGAACGGATCACTTTTGACCGTTTTATTACTCAGAGGCGAGAACACAACAGGGCTCGACAGGATTGGAGACCCCGGCAGCAGAATAATGATCTCAACCATGCAACCAACAGGCTTAATCTAGTGATGTTTGATGGTAGTGGGAAGATGACAGCCCAAGCTTGGATTAGCAAGCTTGATACATTCCTCACTTTGCGTCTGATGGCTGAGAGGGACGCTATTAGATACGCTACACTGCACCTCGAGGGAGTAGCTTACGACTGGTGGCACCACGGCATGGTGACTTTATGTTGTACCCAAAACCAAAATTTTTGCTTCACTAAGGCATTTTGCTTAATTGAGTCTTAATCTTGTTAAAGTGATGTCAGAAGGTCGTTTTTGGGCTTTTCAAATATGGAGTTGGTGTCAGTGTCATGTCAGTCGGTTACTGAAGAGATTTAAGAAAAATGAAAATCTAAAGAAAAATCGTCAAAATTTTCTATCTCTGGAGAAGGGAGCACATTCTCAAATAGGCGCCCTATCTTTTGGGGGCTCAGATCCTGTTTTTAGGGTTTGTCACCTCCAGCAGACATTTATCCGGCATCACGTCAGCTTCGCAGTGAGCTATCAAGCCTGTCAGACGGACCTGTTTTGTTCGAGTTACGGAGAATACAGCGCAAATTGAGGCGAAAGCAAGAATTGGCTAACACTGGTAAAAAGCGCAGCTTTTCAGAAAGGCGCCCATCTTTTTGAGGTGCCGAATGTAGGTTTTTGGCTTAATGCCACCCAAGATGTTTATCTCACGTTTGTTCAAACTTCGCGACGCATCCGTCAGTGGGTGAATCTGAGTTGCTGAAGTGCCTGAACCTGAGGTCAAACGTAGGGTCAAATCTTAGTCAAAATATCAGAGGAAAAAGCAAAAGAGCACATTTTGGGAAAGGCGCCTAAGCTTTTCAGGCCTTTAATGCTGTCTTTCTGATGATATCAAATATTCAGTGTGTCCGTGTTACGCTTAGCTTTCCGTTGCCTGTCTCCGTCAGTTCGTGAGATGCCTCAGCAGCTTGCAGTCGAGGTTTTTGTGATATTCTAGCCAGTTCCAGAAATGGCTAAGTCTGGAGGAAAAGAACTTTCTCGCAAGGCTCTAAGCTTTTCACCCTCGATGATGTTTCGGGAGATGTGCCTTCGCACTGCCGCGCGTATGCAAAGTCAACCGGGCAACAACCCTAGATCCACCAGTTGATAACCGGTTATGAAGGATTTATTTTCCCTTCGCAAAATGCGTAAGTCAAAATTTGACTAAGTCCGAGAAAAAAAGAGTAGCTTGAAAAGGCTGGATTTTGAGCCTCTCGATGTCGGGCTTATGGTTTCCATCTTCAAGATATCTTTGATTAGTTTTACTGCGAATTTGATGCACCCGCTGCCTAGCTAATTCGAGAATTCACCGACCAATGAGGGATGAACAGAGGTCCCGACAAAGTTTTAGCTAAATTTCATGAAATGGCTAAGTCCTGAATTACCAAGAGCTCAAATTTGAATTTCTTCGAAGAGAGTTGAATGGACGCTTTAACCGAGTTCCTATCTAAAGCAGGACCTAATGATTTCCTCGCTGTCATCTCATCAGGAGCATTGGCATGTGGAGTGATCTTTCTCGCTTGCATGTCGAGTTAACTAGTTTGCATGTTCAGTTAACTATCTTGCATGTTGAGTTAACTTGATTGCACGTCCACTTAACTGAAGATTATCAGTGAATGTCAACTGGAGTTTACATGCATGGTGAATTTGGTCAAAATTGTGAAGTTTTAGTGAAGATGGCGCTGCATTGTGTGTTAACTAGAGTTCTAAAAGGGTCGCCATATTTTGATGAAGCATAAATTTGTGAAGATGGCGAATTTGAGTGTTAACTGAACTTATCAAAAGGGTCGCCATGTTTAGATATTTTTGGTGAAGCATAGTTTTGTGAAGCTACGCACTTTTCAAGGAATAATAACTTTAGTTCCGAAAGGGTTGTTATTTTTAGAATTATATTGAAGCATAAGTGTGAAGTTGGCGCATTTTTGAAGGCCAACTGAAGATTGAAAAGGGTCGCTATTTTTAGAATTGTTTAAAGGATGAAATTGGCGAATTCTTTTCAACAAAGATTGTCAACTGAAGTTCTCAAAAGGGACGCTTTAGTTCTAAATGGTGAATCCAAAGCAAGTTTGAAGGATGGCGAATTCAATGAAGATGATTAACTGAAGTCAAACTCGCATAGAGTAGTTAACTGAAGTGTCGAAAGGGAAACCCTAATGCATGGCTATTTATTTAGCATATCTGAGTTTCAATTAACTAAGATGGGGTCCAATAAGAAGCCAAGCGCCATTTTTCAAGGATTTCATGCTTTGTACGAATTTCATTAATAAAAGTCTATTCATTTCAGCAATGGCGTCCATTATTGCATCATCTTTTGCTCTGAAGCTCATATTCTTCTTGAGCGACCAGCAAGCTGAAGGTGCTACAGGTGTCCGATTTCAGCGTTCTTCGAAGCAACGAGTTCAGATTGTTCAGAGGAAGTCGATTCTAGACTTTATTTTCACTTTGCATGCAGGTTTCATCAAGTTCCAGAGAAGAGGTTGGCTGATTTTTCAGAAGCAGACAAGCAAAACTTTCTATCTTCTGTCTTATTTCTTCTATTTCTCACCTTAGGTACTTTCTTCGCATGTCAAAGAAATTCAACATTTATTCAGAATTTGATCATCTGGGTTCGCATACTTCAGCATATACAGCAAAACCCACGTCTTAGATTTTTTCGAGAAAATTGCCCCGTAGCCTTCATTCTAAAGCTCTGTGCTTTTTTCCGAGAATTTATTTGCATGTGGGCAAAAATCACATATTTTTGAAAATCTCATCATCTGGGTTTGTTCAGAATTCCGTTGTGCATAAAACCCATGTTCCAGATTTTCTCAAGAAAAATTGCCCCAAGAAGCTCTAAAAACCCCTGCAGTTCTCGACTGAAAAATCTTTGCATGTCAAGCTAAATGGCGTTTTTTCACAATTCTGAAGTTGTGGGTTGTCATCTTAGAATCATTTTTCGGACAAAACCCATGTCTCAGAATTTTTGGTGAAATTATCCTCCGACAGGCTATTTTTAGCCTCACCAGGGGCCATTTCAGCTTTCCGGAGAAAGTTGTCAGAACATAGCCGTGTTCACAATCAATGGGCGAGTTTTTCATAATGCAATTCACGTAGACTGAATTCAAGATCAAATTGGTCTTAATTTAGGTTTTCATCAGAGCAGCTGACAATGAAGCGTTAAGTTGTAAAAGGAACAGAGATTACTTCATTTACGGAGCCGCCAAAGTCACTCAAATCCCATGACATTATCTTCATAAAAATGGTACCTACGCTGATCTCGAGGTTGTGCAAACTGAGTTTCAGAAGCATGTTTGCGATATCTTGATGGAGGTTCTGATCACATTTTCAATAATTTCAGCTAGTTTCAAGAAGGCAACTGAAAATGTTAAAGATGGCATGCATACAGTCAAAGTAGGCGACCAAGAATTGAAGAGACAAATTATTGCTTTAGACAGTATCAAAGTGCCAGAAGACAGAGAGATCGATGAGTTCTTGGTTGAAGTGTTAGACCGAGTTGACATGGAGTGATCTGCCAGTTGGAACCTGCAGTTAATTTCGAGGGTTGAGTCATGAGCAGCAGTTAACTCGACTTTCAGTCTTGAGTTTACTTGCTGACTTAACACATGCTTATCTCTTCCCT